>VMDO01002908.1:0-124409 GCA_007922755.1 Pedetes capensis | reverse complement strand
CAACAAATCTGTCCTAGAAGAAGTACAACCAGAGTGCTCCTTGGAAGCAAGAATGGCCAAACTGCATCTTACATATTTCGGACATGTAGTCAGGAAAGAACAATCCTTGGAGAAGGACATCATGTTTGGAAGAGTGGAAGGTCAACACAAAAGAGGAAAACCCTCCACCAGATGGATTGACACAGTGTCTGCAACAATGGGCTTAAACATAAATAATATCGTTTGCCTGGCGCAGAATCGGCAAGTGTTTCCATCTACTGTACGTAGGGTTGCTATGAGTCAGACTCTACTCGATGACACCTAACAACAAAAACAACAAGATATTATTCATACAACTTGTGATCATTTCTGTTGCTATTCCATCACCTCAGATTCAATGATATATAACCTGAACTAACCATGTTTTACAGACACAGTGCTATTTTTGTTTTTCCTCATTTTCCTGTTTAAGGGCATCAATACCCTACATATCAAGGTTTAACATCTTTGTGATATTTAAACTTCTTGTTGTCGGTATGCAGGCCCTTCAAGAACAGGGGTCCATGTCTTCTTTGAAACTATGGCTCCTATTACCTTCCTGGTTCCAACCTTGCCTTGAACTGATAACTCCCCACCATGTGATCCCATCCTCTGCCATTGCAGCTTGGTGCCTTGCATATCTATTTCCCTCCACCCAGATTGCCCTTCCTTTACAATTATTTTCTGTGAACTATAAGCAGCTGACTTAGGTGCAGCCCTGTTCGTGACTTCTTTCTCACCATGTGCCTTTGTTCCTTCACTGCTGGATGCTCCACAGTTCTAGCTAAAACTGAATCTGTTTTCCAAGTTGCCTAGCATTCAGTTTCTCCATCTTTTGGATCCCTATCGTATTCTACACCACATTATGATTTTTTGAGAACTCACTTTATTCTTTAATTAGTGTATAAGGCCTAAAGGGAAAGAAACTGTTTCTTTTCAACTTAGTTTCCTGAGTCTTCTGGAGTAAAACCATAATAAGTGTTCATGTGTGGATGATAATGAATACATGAATGCATAATCCTAGATAATTTCACACTTAAATGAGTTAACATTTCCTTGAGAATAATGTTTTTGGAAATATTCCTACATACATACTTAACAAGTTCTATAAAGAAAAAATATATATTTAGACACATACACATATGGTTTTACTTTTCTTGAAGTTTACTCCTAGCATTAAAAAAGAAGCAAAGCCAGGTGCCGTGGTGCATACCGGTAATCCCAGCAAATGGGAAGGCAGAAGCAGGAGGATCACAAGTTCAAGGCCAGAGGCAGCCTGCATAATTTAGTGAAACCCTGACTCAATGTAAAATATTAAAATATTAGCTGGAGTTGCAGCTCAGTGGCAGAGCACTTACAAAGCATGTGAGAGTTCCTGGGTTCAACCCCCAAGTACTTCCAAAAAAACAAAAAGACATCTTCCTAAGGATGCTACATTACTCCCTCTCAGATTTAAATGTAACCATTTTAGGGGGAGAGAGAGATTAGAGGGTGGCTAATGGTCTTTTCTTCCAGCAAAAGCTTGTGTTTGTGTGTGTGTGTGTGTGTGTGTGTGGTACTGGGGGATGGACCCAGGGCCTCGCGCTTTCATCCTCTGCAAGTGGTAGACCACTGAGCTGCACCCCCAGCCCATTTTTTACTTTTTGAGACAGGGTCTTGCTAAATTATGCAGACAGCCTCTGGTCTCGAACTTGAAATCCTCCTGCCTCCGCCTCCCGAGCCACTGGGATTACAGGCGTGCACCACTGCGCCCAGCTCCAGCAAAAGCTTTTTAAACTAGCAAAAACAGGGACAAGTGTAGTTGGAAGAGACACATAAAGTGTGCCTATTTGTGTCTAGAAGAGGCTTAAGATATGCTTTACGAAGTTTTCTAAGTTCTACGCACAGCCCACATCACCAGTGATTCTGGAGCTCATTTTAATTTCCACTGCATATATACCAGTAAAGTATACAAACACAGCCCTCTGCTTCTAGTAGTTTTGTACCATGACATGGCTAGAGGGGAGCAGAAGCCAAGATAGGAATTATAAAGGAGGCTAGAAGAATAAGCATAGGACATTCTCATTGTGGAAATGTTGGTCCAGCAACATCTCCGTGTGCTGTATGCAGAATTAAGGTTTTCCATTATTCAGGACTATATATTTAATTCAGTGAGATAAACAAGGGAAGAGTTGAGAAATTTTCAAATGCATATAATATTTTATATACAAGTAGCTCTTCTACAGTGGTAAAAGGAAATTTGAGATTATCACAGAAATCTGTACATAAGGGGGATAACTCAGAAGGATCCATATTACCCAGAGTTACCTTTTAAATTATTAGTCTGATTCTATAATTAAACTACTTGTAGTTTTAGCCTGCAGCTGTACTACTGTGCCATCTGATCCCATCAGATCTTGGAAGCTAACCAGGGTTGCCCCTGGTTATTACTTGGGTGGGAGATTGCCTGGGAACACCAGGTGCTGTAGGCTTGGGAGAAGGACCCGGCAACCCACTTCCAAAATACAATCTGCCATTCAAAAGCCTATGAGAGGCAGTAACAATACTGTTTTGCCTGTTGTACATAGGGTTGCTATGAGTCAGATACCAACTTGAGAGCATCTAACAACAACTTGTAGTTTTAACATTTGTGTGCATGTATATATGCATAAGTATATGTGTGTGCTTTTTTACTAGGATGTATATTGAAGAAAATTTTGTGTATTTTATTTTATGTAACAAATAGAAGGGCTGGGGTTTAGCTCAGTCGGTAGAGCGCTGCTCTGCAGTCTCTGAGGTCCTGAGTTCTATTCCCAGCACCACCCGCAAAAATGGGAGGACGTGGCAACCCACTCCCAAGGCAATCCCGAAGCAGTCAGCCACTGAAAACCCTATGAGGGTCTCTATGAGTCGGACACGACTCAACAGCACCTAAAAACAACAATAACAACAACAAATAGAAATTTTCTAGTAAGACTATTTCTAAGGAAAGCTAAAAATTAATATATACTCATAGCAATTAACATCTTGAACACTTTATATTTGCCAGTCACTGTGCTAAGTAATTTGTGTGCATTTTCTCATTTGATATGTACTAAAATACAGTGAAATATTGTTTCCATTTTATAGAGGATAAAACTGAGGTTTAGAGACCTTAAATAGCCCATACAAGATAAAATAGTTCATAAGTTGTTGTGACAGGATTTTAAATCAGGCAGTCTGACTCCAGATCTCAAATACCCTACATGGTGGGGAGCGGGGGCATTGATAAAACTTTATCTGGCAATATCTGTGCTGCCTGAATCATAAATGCTTTTATGCCAGCCTACCAAATGGGGCTTCTGGAGCAAGGAATATATTTTCCATAAAGTTTATGTCATCATAATGTTGTGGTGCTCTTTTACTGTAAGGAAGCGTGTTGGTTCAGGAAGATAACAGTAATCACTTGCCTATAAAGCTGCCACCTAAAGAAACATATCATGGTTCCTGCAAATCTCCTTCATCACTGTAAATGTGATCATTCTAGTATTAAAAGAGAATTCATTTCTGAGATTATTTTTTAAAGTTTTTTAAAGGCTTACACAGGAGTTTTGTCATTAATGGAAGCGAGTCTTCATTTTTTTATCAGATGTTCAAAAACCATAGACATTATTTGTACTCATTGCTCGTCGCAATCATTGCTAACTCAAATTTTTCTGAGTTGCAATTATAGCAATAATATATTAAAGACCATTTGAATATGGGATGCATAGCTACTCCTTAAAAGCACAAAATATAGGCCAAGCATGGTAACACACACCTGTAATCCCAGCACTCAGGAGGCTGGAGCAGGAAGATGATGAGTTTGAGGCCAACCTGGACTACATGGCAAAGCAAAGCAAAACAAAACAAAAAACACAAAATACAGAATGCCACAGTGAATTTCTTTTAACTTCATCAAGGCAGACTTGACGATTTTTCTTGGTTCTCTGGCAGTGCTCAGCCTGGATCCAGAAGGGAGGAGGCAGCTGTCTAGAAATCAGCTGTGCCTGTTGGGAGGCTTTCCAGAGCTGCAAAGGATAAGGCAGGATCCATGGTACATAACCCGAACCTGCCTTTCACATGCAGCCTCTCTTTCCTCACCCCTCCCTCTGGGCTCTCTTGTCTAATATGCTTTAGTCATCCAAGCAGGACATTAAGTACTGAGGTTTCTTTTCCTCTAAGGTTATTATGAGGTTTGATGTGATTATGTTTGTGGAAGATTCCAGCAAACATCAGATGGAAAGCATTGCCTACATGTCAGGAGCTGCTGTATTTGAAGCAGAACATCATTCTTTGCTTCTTTTTCTCTGGTCTGCCTCAGAGACACATGGCAATGCTCATTCTTCCATATCCCCAGCCTGGATGTAGATTATAAAGAGGACAAGGCTCAAAGCTGAGAGGTCAGAGCAGCTTTCCTTAGACACTCAGAACTGACTTGTGTTGCTGTCACCTCTTCTTAGAGGAACACTGCCTTTCAAATGCATTTTATTCACCTATAAACAGGTTTTAAAAGGTAGAAACTTCTTTTTTGAAAGACATGAAACCAAATCTCACAGGAGAAACTTTCCTGGATATGATATTTAAAATTTTTAACATTGGGATAAATTTCAAGCTGTATGCGGAAACAGTATATTGTCTTGTTAGATTTAAAAGCAAATATTTTTCTACTCTCATTTATGATTCCAGTGGTCATTCTGGCATATAGAATGGAGGTTTTTCTATTTTCTGTAGAAAATAGTTTTAGAGAGTGGCTGAATAGAATCATGGTTAAGAACACAGATATGAATTTTACAGTCTTACGTTCAAATACTGGATCTGACTTTTACTACCTGCCTGAGTTTAGGCAAATAGCACTTTTCTAAGACTTTGTTCTTTTTTCTTTAAAAGTATAGTAATAATCATACTTTTTGCATAGAGATGTTATGAGGAAATTAGATGTTCATATGAAGTACTTAGAATGAGTTTTAAATAAATTAGTATTATCAGTAATGTTTATGTGCTTCTTAAATCCACATCAGAAGCAAAGAAGGTTGTGAGTACAGCTTTTGTATAAGAATAAAAAGGCTAACATTTCTGTCTGTGCCTTCTCTTTAATGGTACCAGTGGCCTCATGAAGTCATTAAATTTTTGTTTTCTGACAAGCTTATAGCTAGCCTTTCTCAGGAAAAATGTTTTCAGCCTTTCAGAAATATACCTGAACATTTATATACATACACTTAAAATGTACATACATGTATAAATTTCTATCTGTCTGTCTGTCTGTCTGTCTGTCTGTCTGTCTGTCTGTCTGTCTATCTGACAGCTTTTTCAGTAAGCCACAGAGAATTTAGTCCATTCACTGGCCCTGAGGACGGGATGAATCAGTTGGTTCTCAGTTTATCTATAAAATGAAGAATGTGAAGAAAATTCCCAGTTTTAAATCTTTAAGATTTTAGCCTTCTTCTTTTTTATCTCCACATCATACCTAATATAAGCCACTTTCTTTTCTTACTAACTGAAACTGCCAACACTGACTTTCACTATACCATGTATCCATTTCTCTGTATGACCAGGGCTTCTCCATGTAATCTCCACAATATCTATTCTGCCATTCCTAGCACAGTGCCTGTGCATAGTGCACACTATCTGCATGTTGACTGTAGACTGTTTTAAAATTAAAGGCTGATTTCTGTAAGCAGTCAGATGAATCCCACTAGAATCTGTTTCTCACCCCATATACTTCTGTGAGCAGAGTATTTTTGCAATAAGTTAATTATTTTGTTTATAATGTGTTGATCCTTTTCCTAGGATATTTGGTAAAATCTGGGAATACAAACAGAATTTTAGCAATTATTCAATGTAATCTTTGGAAAATAACCAAGACTAGAAGTCACAGTGTTCCGACCTGAACAGATTGGCTTATCTTTCAAAAAAGACGATCTGTATTTTTCATTACATTAATATCTAAAAATGATGGCAACACAGAAGGAAAAAAAAAAGACCTGAGTAGATCCAAGAGAATTCCCTTACTGCGTGATTTTGGTCAGTCTTTCACACTCCCTTATGCTGTTTCTGACCTAATCATTATACCCCACGAGCGCAGTGTGACTGTTAAGTTAGATGTGTAATAGTTCAGAGCAACACATGGCACCTAACCTGTATATTTTTCCCTGTCTTTTAAAATATTTGTCACAAAGACTTAACAGAGGAATTAAGGAAAGTTTAACAAGTTATTACTTAAACTAGAAACTGTCTCTGATTAAAAGAAAATCCTAAAGACATGTTGCATTAAACATAATCTATCTACTAGAAATACCCACAGATTGGTGTGCACATTATGGGAATACAATAGAAAATCACATTTCCCACCTGAGTACAGGCTGATCAGAACCCAAGAATTAGTATTTGTCCTCTCCACTTGAGATTCATGGAATTATTATGATGAGGGCCCCTATCTTAAAAGCTCAGCAGAAATTTAGACTGTGTTGCTGTATTTTTATTCATATGTTCCATAAAAAAGAACTTTGATTTTAAAAAGCAGTAAGATATTGATAACTACATGATCAGTAACTTTTCAAAAACATAAACTCTTTGTAGAAAAATACAAGGGATTCTAGATAATGACAGATTTGAGAAGCAGTCACTACTATGTTTTGTTCAGAAGTAAGAAATCCAAATCCCATTGTTAGTTTCAAATCCTGTGTTTGAACAAATAAAACATTTTCTCTTCATTCTTTATTATAATCGTTTACTTTCAGCACTGTATTATCTTTTATAGTTACAAAAGCTTATCTGAATAAATTTCACTAGTGCTAATCCCTTGATTGAAAAACTTGACCAAATTCCTTGCTTAGTGAGTTTCTAAAATCACAGTTTTCCTACTTAACATATTGTGTTTTATCCCTAAAAGTTATGTGTAGCTTCATGGGTATAGGGTCCAGGTGAGAAGATATATTGACCTGTGTTTGGCTGTAGTTATAGAAGATTATCTTCTGCAAACACATGATAAGCAGTGGTTTCCCAGTTACAGAAATGAAGTGTATTTAATAAGTCATACATGCTTAGGTGGTAGAAGTTCTCCTGAGATGCTGAAGAACCTTTTGTTAAAGAAGTAAATGTGTTAGTGATAGAAACAGAAGTGACAGAAATAACTTCAGTTATTTTCAATGTTTTAGATTCCCTCTAAGTGCAAAGCAGAAACATACTTTCTCTGAGACCAGAATATGTCTCTCTGGTTTTCTTAATACAAGTGACTTTTGTGATTTGAAAGTACTATTTGACTTCCCTTTAACTATTTTATTTCACATCTACTCTACTCCCCATCTTCCTACACAGGTACATAAGTTGGAATGGAGCAAGTATTGAGCTAGAGAAATGTCTTTTCCCACTGGTCCTCTTCTATTATTTTAAAGATGTGTCTCTGCCTTGTTAGCATTTTATGGAAATATATGCATGGGAAAGTACATTCCATCCTTCTCTTTTCTCAAAACTTATTCCCACTGCCTTAAAGCTCACAATTTCATATTATAAATGGGCTCCATTACTTAGCCATAAATATGACAAAAATATTAAAACCAATTTGAATCATCACATGTAGTAACATAATAGTTTATCTGTCATTATTAAGGAGTTAGATGACAAATATAAATGACTGTTTGGGATAATAAAGGTTTTACTTCATTATATGCTTTTCCATTCTAGCAAGTTTTCTCTGATGTTTCTTTCCAAAATGCATTTATATTGCTATGAATTCTTGAAATATACAATTCCGAATGCCAGCAAACATTCTTATGATTCAAGGTCATCATCATAAATAAGTTCTTGGTTTATTTATTTTTTGTTTGTTTGCTTGCTTGCTTTGTGTTAAAATTCTTCAGAAAGCTTTGGTGAGTCTACATTTTTTTGGTCTTTTTATAAATAGCCTCATGCTGCGCTTTGTGTTTCCTTCGTTTTTAATTTTCTTTTGAAGTTACACGTTGTATGTTGGTGACTTTCCTTCTCGAAATATAAAAGGTGCGTTTCTATCAAGTATTCTCTCTGCCCATCCTTCCAATTTATCTCTATACACTTTAGCTGAATACCTTGTTGTTAGGTGGTGTTCAGTTGAGACCAACTCATAGTGACCTTACATACAACAGAATGAAACACTCTTTGGTACTGTGCTATGCCTGGCAGTATTGTCAGTGCTTCTCTGCTATTCATAGGATTTTCAATACTGATTGTTTTGGGATTGTCTTGGGAGTGGGCTGCCAGATCCTCCTTTCATTTTTGTGGTGCTGGGGATCAAACCCAGGCCCTGAGAGTCTGCAGACCAGCACTCTACCAACTGAGCTAAACCCCAGCCCCAGCCAAATAAATAATCATGTTAAGTTTATTAATGTAATTTAGTCACACCAAAAAGTTGTCTGTGGTCTGAGGCATGTTTTAGTGTGTCCTCAAGGAAATCAATGTTAGCTGTATGATGCCCTTAGGGACGTATGGAACACTTTCTCCAGTCACTTTAGGGTTTATGACATATCTTCAATATTTGAAGTTCCTGAAAATCTACTGTCTTCAACAATTCTTGTATCAAACTTCTAAATAGTATCTATAGTTAATAATAATGTATGATGAAGCCAAGTGTGGTGGTGCATGCTGTAATCCCAGCAACTCTGGAGGCAGAGCCAGAAGGATCGTAGATTTGAGGCCAAGCAGACTGGGTAACTTAGCTGGGGGTGCTGCTCAGTGGAAGACTCCTTGCAAGCATGTGCAAGACCCTGGGTTTGGTACCCCAATACTGTGCAAAAATAAAAAATATAATAATAATAATAATAATAATAATAATAATAGGTATATTTCAAAATAGCTGAAAAAGAGAATTTTAAATCTTTTCACCACAAAGAAATGATAGCTATTTGAGATTATATATATGCTCATTAGCTTGATTTTATTATTTCACAATGTATAAAAATGTCAAAACATCACATTATACCCAATAAATATATATAAGTATTGTCAATTTAAAATAAAATTTAAAAATCTTTTAAGTATAAAAAAATCTAACACATGTTGTTGGTCAGTATAAGGGTATGTGGTATTAAAAGTTATCTTGAAAAATCAGGAACAGGTTAAAATGAATCAGTTCCATGTCAGAATAGTCTATAAAAATGAATTTTTTTTTGTGTGTGTGGTACTGGGGGTTGAACCCAGGGCCTTTCACTTGCATGCTTTGCAAGTGCTGGACCACTGAGCTGCACCTCCAACCTTTTTTTTTTTTTTTAACTTTTTGAGACAGGGTCTTGCTAAGTTATGCAGACTGCCTCTGGTCTCGAACTTGAAATCCTCCTGCCTCCACCTCCCAAGTCACTGGGATTACAAGCATGTGTCACCATGCCTGGCTAAATCAAGATAGAAAATAGTCTGGTATTTTTAAAGCAGGCCATTTTCTGTCTTGATTGACATGGATATGTTATTCAACTACAGAAACCTCATTTTTAGTGGGTTAAGCATCAGTGGTTAAAAGAAAAAAATTCTGCGTTCAAGTGGGATATTAAACTTTTGCTATTCAATACTTTCCATTTGCAAATGGTGCAAAATACATTCAGTTGTATAATTTTGACTTAGATCTTTACCATCTGACCAATTTGTGACAGTAGAGTATAAGTATTGATTGAAAAATATTTTCAGGATTGTGGCTAGAGTAATAGATGTTGCTTGACTTGACTCTCTTCTGATTTCCTTTCATGTATTAGGAAATTAGATTATTCTTGTTTATGGTGTATATAATTACAAACATTTCACTTTGTGTGGTCACATAGACAGGTAAATGAAGCACAGAGCTCTGTAAATTGTCATCCTGATGCCAAGAGAAACAGAAGCGTATTGTCCAGTCAGCATGTGTCCAGATAACAACTGGGGACTAAGAAAGCTGTTCATCCAATATTTATACTT
The DNA here is from genome assembly GCA_007922755.1 of Pedetes capensis. NCBI lineage: Eukaryota > Metazoa > Chordata > Mammalia > Rodentia > Pedetidae > Pedetes > Pedetes capensis. The sequence continues at coordinate 114,482 of VMDO01002908.1, read as the reverse complement.
CTGTGTGAAAATGCACTTGTAGCTGATTTACTGAACTCGCTGGATGCAGCAGGGGCATGCATCTTTATTCTTTCATACAGCCATCTTTCCCTCATGGCCCTGACTAACATCCCTTGTAGTTCCCAATGCTTTTACCTTCACTGCAGGTATTAATATCAAAGTTCCAATCTCTTAACTAAATAGAAAGTTTGTTCCTTTCTCTCTTTGCCCTCTTCTTCTCTCACCAAGCTGCCTCTGCTTTGGAGAGTTGGAAGAGGAAGAAGATGACAGGGCAGAAATGGCCTTGGATGGTGCTGATGCTTTCTGAAAAATCTTTGTTGTTGTTGTTGTTAGGTGCCATCAAGTCGGTATCTGACTCATAGCGACCCTCATAGGGTTTTCAATGTCTGACTGTTTCGGGATTGCCTTGGGAGTAGATTGCCAGGCCCTTTGCCCATTTTTGCAGAGCTAGGAGTTGAACTCAGGACCTCAGAGACTGCAGCACAGTGCTCTACCAACTGAGCTAAATCCCAGCCCCGAGAAATCTTTATGAGATGCTTTTGTGAGTTTATAAAAAGCCTTTTACTGGAGTCATCCAATTCCCTGTTATACAGAGGCCCACTCCAAGGAGGGCCCTACAACTAACTCCCCCCTCCCAGGTTTTCTCCAGCAGTCCCTTCCCCATCTACATTGCCCACGTAGGTGAGGTGGAGTCAATTTCAGAAAAGCAAGACTGGCTTCCTTCCTCAAGGATCCACGTCTAGTCTTTCTCCTCTCACCACTTGCTTTCTCTACTCCACAGTCTCTAGCAGGATTCCTGAGCATCTGAACATGTGCACAGTGAGGAGATACCAATCCCTCCATTCCCCAAAATCTGGGGCTTCATGGCGTGTTGCAGTACTCACCCCTTTTTCTCCCCAGTAGTTATATTGAATGCTCATAGATTTTAATGAGTATGCTTTATTCACTCAGGATAGACACAGGCCACCAAGTTGTTTCCATGTTAAGTGCCATCCTCATTCAGTGTGAAGGCACCAATGAAAAGAAGAAAGCAATTACTTAGTAAGAAGGGCCCTTGCTTCTCAGAGTAATACTTCCAACATGGGAACATTGAAAATCTTTTAAGGATATAACAGATCTTTCTTTTGCCTATGAAACAAGTAAAAAAAATACTATTTAAAACACTTTATTAGTATAGCCTGCTAGAAGCTATCTGTATGACATGTGAGTGCTTTCTTTCCTTTCATACACATTGGTTTTTTTCCTTATAATTTTGGATGTTGTAATTATGAAATATCTATAATTCTTACTTACCAGAAATGAATTTGGGCCATTGCCAAATGCATCAGGTGTGCTGTTTCTGAACTTTAAAAAAAATCTTTGCTTTCTTTCTGTTTAATTATGTAGGCTTTTGCTTTTGCTTATTGAATCTATGATGCAGTCCTTTTACTGTGTAATTATTCCAAAGGCCTTTTGTTTCAAAAAATGAAAATCTCTATATTTTTGTCAAAAAGCAGAGTGTTATTCAGCTTTGGGAATTTTTTGTAGCATTTTGGTTTTAGTTGTGCCTTTGTGATACTGAATGTAAACAAATGAATTTGAATTCCTTCTTGGTAAAGAGAACTACTCTTGAAATAAATTAACAGAAAAAGTGGAGCAGAATTTTAAGCATACATTGCCTCATCTGCAAAAAGGTTGTGAATAAATTAAATGTTGGATGTCAGTAACAGGACAAATAAGATTCCTTTGAGTCTAAATACTGTTCTATTGGACAAGAACATAAACTCCTGGAATATGGAAAAACAAAACAAAACAAACCATTACTTCTTTAACTTCCAGATTGTTTATCTGTGGGACTGAGGAAACTATTTCATAAAGTTTGTAGGAATCTTATGTGATAAAACAGTACTTGAAACAGAAGCCGTGATAAATGCTTGTTCTTTCAGGTAACACATTATATTTAGATAGGGATAAATAGCATTTTTGAAATTCTACTTGAAGAAAAGATACATTGGGAGATTTCCTAAAACTCTCTAGTTTACCAACCTCTTTGCAAAGTTCGTTGATATTTGTAGGTGCCCCACACTTCACAAGGTTAACTTAGACTTGGATTTAAAATGAGGCCCTCCTGGCAGTTTAAGTCACCAGGAGTTGTACTGGGGGAACTCCAGAGAGGAAACTCTCTCATTTGTTCTCCAATAAATCCAGTCAGGACTGTTTGGGGTCTGTCAGTTTCTTCATCTGCTCCAGCTGCATGTAGTGGTATCTGGAGTTGAGCTACCTGAGGACCCACTGTTTGCTGACCTTCCCACTGGCTGCTCTGCAGGTAGACATCCTGCTGCACTGGATGGACACCTCCAGGAGGCAGAAGGCCTAACATCTTTAAAATCTTCAAGACACTGAATCTACTCTTAATTCCTTGTGTACAATATGAGGTAACACTTTTCTCCCATCCTGCCACATTTTATCACATCACAAAGAAGGAATTAGTTTGGGGGACAAATCTGAGTTATAAATGTCAAAATGTACAAAGAATTGGCAGACCTATGATGCTAATAAGCCACACTTGAATAAATTACCAAACTCTAGTGTGAATTCATCATGGTCTTGAGCTACGATCTCAACTGCAATGATTTTTAGGTTTGCACCATATATAAAATACTTAGAGCCTTGCTTACAGTAAAATCTGGGCTCAAAGAAACTACATACTACATTTGCTAAAATGGAGTATTCTGATTTCTCAAAGTATTAAAATGTGGATTTTTTTCAAAGTACCTAGGACATTTTCTGACGATTTTTTTTTGCTTTAAATATGCTGTTTATTAGCATCACTATGTTCTGAATATAGATTACACATTGAATTTAGAGGGTTTTCTTAGGACTACTAGCAGAAAGCTCTACAGATACAATGATGAATAAGGCATGGGCTAGTTTTCCAGGAACTTCCACAGCCTGCAAGATAGATAATTGTAGACATATCAATGTATTAGCTCATTGATTTTGAAACAAACTCTACCTAGCTTATTTGAATGAGCTAACCATACTGGCGGGCTGGGATTTAGCTCAGTTGGTAGAGCGTTGCACTGCAGTCTCTGAGGTCCCGAGTTCAATTCCCAGCACCACAAAAATGGGAGAAGGACCTGGAAATCCACTCCCAAGGCAAACCTGAAAACAGTCTGCCATTGAAAACCCTATGAGGGTCGCTATGAGTCGGACACGACTCGCCGGCACCTAACAACAACAACAACAACCATACTGAGGTTCCCTGAAGTCATCATTATATTTTTGAAAACTATGTGTATGTGGTTAGAAATATTCAAAGTTGATATTCTCAAGTAACTATATTTTCCCTGTTTCTTAGGAAAGCACGCATAAATAGTATGAATAAAAATAACTAACTGTGATGATTATTGTTTCATACTTATTTGTTGAAGGTTTTTCTATGTTTGAACTTGCCTGATTATTATAAGAGCATTGATTGTTGTGTATTATATGGCCTATTTTGCATAGAAGGAAACTCAGGTGAGAAGTAGTAGGTTGCAGAGAATCACACAGCAGTTGGCCTACCATAACTATAAAGTCTGCACTTTTGGCACTATCTTCCCTGCTTGATTACACCTCAAGGAGATTGTATCTTCTCAAAGAGTGGGTTTATGTTCCTCTTTATATGTTTCTGTAACTGCTGGTAGTAACCATTTGGGAGCTCACTTTGAGAAATTATGTTTTAGCATACTATGTACGAAAATGCACTTGCACCCTCTGCATGAGCCATTTGGTGGCAGCATACTCTCTGAGGTTCTGGTAGGAATAGGTAGTGGCAGTCCATCTTCTAGTGTTTGGCAAGTTCCAATACACTTGCCTAAGGGAGCACTGCTTTCTTCCACCACATGGATGAGTAAGAGAGCAAACAGTTATTTCCATTTCTCTTCAGTAAATAGATGATGCTAAACTATGGACTGCTTAAGAAATTACTAACTATAAACATTCAAAGAAAGAAGAACTGCAAAGAAAAAACCCATGACATAATTTTTAACTTATATAGTTATAATTAAAGGCTGAATATGAATGTCAATGCAGTTGAAAACCATAGAAGCTCATAGCTTTACTAATTTAGCCTTCTCACTGTAGTAACTTTCAGAGGCACTATTATCATAACAGGGGCTGGGATTTAGCTCAGTTGGTAGAGCGCTGCGCTGCAGTCTCTGAGGTCCTCAATTCAATTCCCAGCACTGCAAACATGGGAGAAGGACCTGGCAATCCACTCCCAAGGCAATCCTGAAACAGCCATTGAAAACCCTATAAAGGTCGCTATTATCATAACATGGTTAAACTACTATATTCGATTCTAATTAATTCCAAACAGTATATAGGATAATTGAAGCAAAGCTTCCATTGGTCTGGAGTTGGGAGAGGAGGAGGATTTTCTACTTGGGATAGTGTGGAAAAATCTTGAGGGTGTTGCAACAGCCTCTGTGGAATTTGGAAATGCATCACAGCTCTGTGGATCACAGATCCATGTATTTATCAAAATCCACAGAACTGTGCTGGAATAAAAGTGAATTTTACTCTGTATTTAAAAAAAATAATTGGGAGTTAAAGATAAAATCCAGACTGTGCCAAATGAATTTAACTATATTTTACACATGAACCACATAGCCACATTGAAAGGAGCGGGGAAGAAAAGAGCTGACTGAAGTAACTTTGGAAAATAATATTTTAAGTGGGTACTATAAGCTAAAGATAAAATGAACCACACACAAGCACTATAATCTAGTCAATGAATTTGTTTCTCATCAATATATTAGTAAGGAATTCAAAAACTAATTTATCAACTAGACTTCAACAAATAGTGACTGTATCATGGATTGAGAAAGTCAGGATTCTCTGTGTTAGAGAAAGATAGGGGAAGGGTAGAATGAGCCCTACAGTCATGGACTAGAGGCAGAATTATCAGTGTGGATACACATGCACACACACACATGGTGCAACAGATGCGGAAAGGAAGAAGCTTATGCATGCATGAATTAGTATACATACCTATATTTTCTATCTCTTTTCACTAAGAAGACTAGAAGAAGTGATTTCCCCAGTAGCAATAAGTACACTTAGTGCACATAGGTAAGCTTTTAAAAACCATTGTTCAATAAAAAGAACTAGGGGTACTTGTAGAACTGTTTGATTCCAGTCCTAGAGCAGGAGGAAAATACAAGGTGAGTAAACGGCATCTAATAATGATAGAAAGTGAAGGGTGCATAGCATGAGAGGAAGGAAGTTGAGTCAAAGTGAAAGAAGCACAGGAACCAAAAAGAACCTGAGCAACAAAATACTGGGTAATCATGATAATGGATTATAATCCAAGGAATATATGCCCATTCACATATGCTGATATAAATAAAGATGTCAATAATAACTCTTCCTTGCAGAAGAATTCCAGTTGTAAATGTAAAAGAAAGAAACTACAGTTGAAATACAAAAGTACAAATAGAAAATTACTATTAGAAAACCCCAGTAACAGTTGCAACAAAACAATTTACAGATACTAAAATTAGCAGGCAAGAGTGTGAGCAAAATAAGAATATTTAACTCACCTCCTCAAAAAAATTAGCAATTACAACTGGAAAAATAGTAATGTTACAGTGGATGGTCTTGGCAGGCATCATCTCAGCCAAGGTCAACATTACCACTAACACACATTGTCATAATGAACTTGTTGTTGTTAGGTGCCGTCGAGTCGGTACCCGACTTATAGCGACCCTCTGTACAACAGGGGAAACACTATTGTCAGTATTTCTCTGCTGTTCATAGGGTTTTCAATGGCAGATTGATTTTTGGGAGGGGGTTGCCAGGTCCTTCTCCCAAGCCTACAGCTTCTGGTGTTCCCAGGCGTTCTCTCATCCAGTTACTAACCAGGCCCGACCCTGCTTAGCTTCCAAGACCTGACAGGATCGGATGCCACAGGGCTACAGCTGCAGGCAATAATGAACCTAGTCTTATGTATATCACCTCTGCAGTATCACTCCAGGTAATACATAATCTCAATATAATCATGAGAAAACATCAAAGTGAAATTGAAGAATCCAGAAAATAACTGACCAGTAGTGTTAAAAGATCCCAAGGTCATGAAAAACAAGAAAGACTATGGGAATTGTTACAGATTCTCAGTGACTAAGGTACATGAAAACTAACTGCAATAAGGAATCTTGAATTAGATCCTATAAGAGAAAAATTACATTAGTGGAAAAACTGGAGTAATTTGAAGACATTCTTTTCAGTACTTTTATAGTATTGAATCAACGCTCTTAGTTTTGATAAATCAGAAGATAAGAAATGGTTATTTAAGACATTAATGGAGGCCAGGCGTGGTGATGTATGCCTGTAATCCCAGCAGCTTGGGAGGCAGAGACAGGAGGATCGCAAGTTCAAGACCAGAGAAAGTCTGCGTAACTTAGCGAGACCCTGTCTCAAAAAGTAAAAAAAAAAGGGGGGGGGGGGGGGCTGGGGTGCAGCTCAGTGGTCCACCACTTGAAAAGCATGCAAGCGTGAGGTGCTAGGGTTCAACCCCTAGTACCAAAAAAAAAAAAAAAAAGAAAAAAGAAAAAGACATGAATGGAGGGGAAGCTTATGAGGAGTATCTAGGAATTCTCCATATTGTTTCTGCATCTCTTCTGTAAGCATAAGTTATCTCACAAAGTTTATTACAGCTTTGCTTTTATCATATTCCCTACCCATCAGCTATTCTGTCTTTAACATGATATACAACATGTGCTGATCTCTTTTTTTTTTTTAAATGAGCAACCTCCACCTGTGATTGAAGACTGCTGTGTAATCTTTCATTTGTGGAGGAATTTAGCCTCTTCCTCACAAGTACAAAGCTGATTTCTTCCAAACAGATTTAAGGGGGAGAAATCACTGGAGGGAGTCCCTTGACTAAGATTCTGAATTGCCTAGAAATATGATTTTTATTCTTTGGTCTCTATAGCACAAAAGTTTTATTGATAGTTCTACCATATTTGTGATCTATAAAATTTTATATTTAGTGTTTTGTTTTTAGTGTACTGTTTTCAAGGGCCCAATCTGTTTTTGTATTCCCCTTTTAGATACACACACACACAAACACACACACACACACACACACACACACACACACTGAGAAAGGACAGGAGAAGAGAGAAGAGAAGTTTTGATAATTGTGTGGCTTAGTTATAAATTTGTTAAGAAATTTAGAACTTTTGATTATCCAAGCTACACTGTTGTTGTTGTTAGGTGCCGTCGAGTCGGTATCCGACTCACAGCGACCCTTTATAGGGTTTTCAATGGCTGAGTGATTTGGGATTGCCTTGGGAGTGGATTGCCAGGCCCTTCTCCCATTTTTGCGGTGCTGGGAATTGAACTTGGGGCCTCTGAGACTGCAGCGCAGCGCTCTACCCACTGAGCTAAATCCCAGCCCAAGCTACACTAGGTGGTATGTAAATTATAATGTAATAGGTCCTACATTCTCCCCTGGTCATAGAATGTCCCCTTCAGAGCCTCTAGGTCACACAGTATGCCTGTATATATTCATGAGTGCCTTTTCCTAACCCCAACACTGGCTATTAAGTGTACTTAATTTTAGGTGAGCCAGAGTAGCCAGCCAGTCCATGTGGCCAGGCAAGACTTGGAGACATGCCCATGTCCTTTGTCTCCCTGGGCAAGCTGCCCTAGAGAAGAACAGGGCAAACTGGCTGCTGCAACTTACTTTTCTCCTCTTAGTATGTCAGAGGCTGTTAGAAGAGACTCTAGAAGTGGCTGGGACTTTTCTGCTACCTAGGAGGATGACCCTGGCATCAGATCCCACCCAATCTCAGAAGCTAAGCAGGGTCAGCCTGGTTAGTCCTTGTATGGGAGACTACCTGGGAATACCAGGTGCTGTAGGCTAGGAAGAAGGACCTGGCAACCCACTCCTGAGACAATCTGCCATTGAAAACCCTATGAATAGCAGAGAGGTACTGATAATAGTGCCAGGCATGGCAGTATTGGGGAGTGTTTTGTGTGTTGTACATGGGGCCACTATGAATTGGACCTGACTTGATTGCACCTAACAACAATAACAACAGGAGGATGACTTAATTGCCAAAGTGCTTCTTTGGGATTCACTATCTGTTCTTGAAAGCTTTTTGGGTTTCTTTCAAAATATAGTACATTCCCACTCCCTGAAGAACCCCTCGTGATACCCTTTCATAGCCACACACACGTTGTTTCTGTCCCATCCTTCCTAAATTCCTGACAATCTTCAATCTTTTCTCTATATTTATATACACTATTTTTTAAAACTAATTTATAAAGATTGATTTGACTGCTTCCCAGTAAAGACACTCTTTCTGTTATAAGTCAGAGGGTACATACCACCATATTTATAGACGTACCTATCTACTTTGGAATTTGTGAAATTCTGTGCACTTGCAGTTCAATGGTGAATTCATAGGCTGCAGCACCAAACTACCAAGGGTCAAATGCTCACTTTCTTTGTGCCATATTGTCTGTGAGACTTTGGACAAATTAGCAAACTTCTGTGAAATAAACAAAAATTTACCAATGGGGTTAAAAAAAGAAAAGTAATATTTATTTCAAAGTGCTTGGAAGAGAACTATATGACATGGATTTAAGCAAAATACTCAACAGAGAAACTGATATGTGTTAATCCTTCTAGAACTTTTACCTGGTGGTGGTGGTTTTGTCAGAGAACAGATCTGATATCTGAAAACCCACAATTCTAACTCTACATTCGTAGGAAAAATATTAAATGCATACAAGGTTCTTCATCAAAGGGATTCATTAAATATCATTATGATACTCATAAAGTATAAAATCAGAATTAAAATTAGAAGGTATTCTAGATCACTATCTTAACTTTGAATAAGAGCAAGTATTGACACTTGTTTTCCATTATTAGCATTTCTTAATTTTTTAAACTGTATTAGAATTTTACTGTAAGAAGTGCCTTCATTTTACTCTGTGGGCTTGTATTACAACACAGCTCTAAATATGCACCAAGACAGGCTTAAATTCTTCCTCTACTAAGTGTGCAGATCCCAGAGCAGTGTCTGTAATTGATAGAACATATTGGTAAATCAACACATTTATTTTCCCCCAGTGAGTCATGTAGCTGTATATATCTAAAATAAGTGATTTTTCCACCTCCCACAAATGAGTTTGAAGATTATCTAATTAGCTAATGTTTGTTTGGTGGTTGATAAAAAATGGAATAATTATGTTGAATTTGTTTTTCTCTGTGGCATTTCCAATGCAATTTTCCAAAGAGGTCTCTTTAGAGTAACATGCCTATGATATGCAGGCAGCAGTGTGGAGACAAGGAGATGCTTTCATTGTTGGCAATGTGTGTTTGTTTTTGTTATTTATTTTCTTATTTATTTTACCAAAGTTGAACCACATTTGAACATTGATGCAGGGATGTAGTAGTTGCGTGAAGTCTTAGATAAGTCTCAAAAAAATTACATGGTTTAACTATGACTGCAATAGAAATTTCCTCAGCCTTTGTAGGTGAATTAACACTTTGGTTCGTACATGAATGTGTGTAAATTATTCCACTTTGTATATAATTTATTCTTTTTATGTGAGAGTCATTACCTATACAAGTGATGTTGAATAGTCCATCTTTTCTTTTATACCTGTGTGAGGAGACATCCAGTATTATGATGACATTTGTAAGTGTAGAATTGGGGCAGAGGCAAATCATGATACATTTCCATGGGATCTTCTTTGTACAGCTTCTCAGGCTAAAACCACAAAGTAAGTTATGTCTCATAAGAACATAGCAATCCCTTCAAGCCAGACTTTTCCATGCTTTCAGAGATGACTGGCAAATGTAACAGAATCTCCAACACAGTTGGTTCTAAATCAGGCTCAGTCATACACTGAGCAGAGTCTAATTTAATGCATGTGTCCCCCACTATTGATTACCTATTTGTCCACTATTCATTCTACATTTTATTTGAAGTGTGGTGATTACAAAATAATGAAGTTTCACTGGGAGAAATTTTAAAACCACATGCCATATTGGAGAAAGCACCAAAAATTGGTGATATCATCTTTTACTCTGGTTCTATTAGTTTAAATATTTTTTGATTCCATGTTGTTGTTAGGTGCTATCAAGTTGGGTCCTACTTATAGTGACCCTACACACAACAAATAAAACACTCCCCCAAACTGTGCGATGCCTGGCACTATATCAGTGCTTCTCTGCTATTCATAGGGTTTTCAATGGCTGATTGATTTTTGGTGGAGTGGGCTGCCAGGTCCTTCTACCAAGCCTACAGCACCTGTTCTTCCCAGGCGGTCTCCCATCCAAGTACTAACTAGGCCCAACACCTGCTTACTTCCGAGGTCTGATGGGATCAGATGCCAGGGTGGTATGGCTGCAGGCATATTTTGGATACTAACCTCTTATTAGATGAGTATAGTTCACAAGTATTTTCTACCATTCTATAGGTTGTCTCTTAACTATGTTGATTGTTTCCTTTGCTACTCAGAAGAGTTTTAGACTGATGTAGTTCCATTAATCTATTTTCATTATTATTGGCTATGCTTTTGGAGCCATAATCCAAAAAACAGTTATCAAGACCAATAGAGCCTCCCCTTTTTTCCTTCAGTTCCAGGTATTATATTTGAGTCCATTTTGAGTTGATTTTTGTATATGGTGTGAGATACAGGTCCAAAATCATTCATGTTGATAGTTTCATGTTGATAGTTTTCCCAACACCATGTATTGAAGAGACTGTCCTTTCCCACACTGTTTGTTCTTGGTATCTTTATCATAAATCAACTGTCAATAAACGTTTGGATTTATTTCTGGAGTCTATTCTGTTCCATTGATCCATGTGTCTGTTTCTATTCCATGATCATGCTGTTCTGGTCACTACAGCTTCACAGCAGTTTTTGAAGTCAAGTAGTGTGACACTTCCTGTTTTGTTATTTTGCTCAAGATTGTTTTAGCTATTTGGGGTCTTTTGTGGTCCCATAGGAATTTTCGGAATTTTTGGACTTTTTTTTCTAGTTTTTGTAAAATGTGTAATGGGAATTTGATAATGATTGCATTCATTCTGTGCATAGTTTTGGATAGTATGGAAATTTAACAATGTTATTTCTTCCAATCCATGAACACAGGCCATCTTCCCATTAATTTATGTCTTTTTCAATTTCTTTCACCAATATTTTGAAGATTTCATAAACATATTTTTCATCCTCTTGGTTAAATTTTTTAGTATGTTTTGGTCTTATATTCTACTGTAAATAAAACTCCTTTCTTAATTTGATTTTTGAGAATTCATTGTTAGAGTATAGAAATACCACCAAGAACATTATTAAAGGTTTAAGTTTATCTACAAACTGTTGTATCTTAATATCATAAAGGGGACATGATGAAATTCTTAATTGTAATACCTTTCTTTTAGTGCTTTGATTTAGGATGTTCTCAAAATCTGCTACTAGTTAAAAATTAAGCTATAATTTTATATCATTCTCATTTTTATTGGAAATTTTTAATGTACAACTTAATGTGTTTCATTCTGACATGCATTTCATTGTGACATTTCCATATATGTGTTTCATTGTACATTGCACAGATAAGTTCCCCCTTACCCTCTTGTGCACTTCGTCCCCCATCCCATCCCCCCACCAAAAGCCTGTCTTGTATTTGCATGTCTTTTTGTGGGAATATTTTTCTATATATCCTTGGGTCCCAATTATGTTTAAGGTTGAAACTTTTTCTGTAGTGATCTATCTTTTTACATTGTAAGTAATATTACATGAATTTTCTAGCCCATTTGTATTATTACCATTATTTGGTATTATTAGTATTATTATAATTATTTCCCAAACTATTAAAGTTGGGCTGTTTACTTTGAAGTTGCCCTCTCTCTCATTCTTCACTCCTCTTTGTTCCTCCTCTCCCTTCTTTCTACTCCCAGGATTTCTTCCTTTTGCTAGATCCTTCCCTCCTTCTTTTTCACTCCCTTAAATTGTCCCTTTTCTGCTAAGTTGACTTTAGCTTTTTATTATGTTCCAATTTCTGTATAGGATTTGTTCCTTCTTTTAATTTTGGTTCAGCTCCCACATATGAGTAAGAACATGTGGTAGTTCTCTTTTGGGGCTTGTTTTCGTTCACCTTATTTTTAATCAATCTTGCCATAGTTCACTTACTTCTTTTGCATTAATTTTAAAGTAATGAACTATTTCTAAGCATTGTTTCAATTTTCCATTTTGTAGCTTGTAATAGATGTTGAAACAAAGACTATACTATGGAAAACATTGTTTTATGGTGATTATAAATTAGAATGTTTCCTTCTAGAAGGTATCAGTTTTAGTTTTTCACCAAGCATTGGGCTCCTTAGCTATCACAGGCTTAACTCTTCTTTATTATCCTTGTATGTTAACTTATTATTAATAAATTGAATTGAACATCTTTCAGTGATTAAATGGAAAAAAATCAACACTCTAACAGTAAGACAATGCTATAGCCATTAAGTTCCATTAATAAAAGTCATGGAGCCATGAGACAAATAGTCACTTTTACTACTAATTCATTTTGAAAGAGGATATCTTTAGGATAGACTGTTGATTTGCTGCCTTGTCTTTTTTGTTGACATTAATCTTGAACATAATTTTTAATTATTAATCTTGTCACTTTCACTAGATTTAGAATCACATGAGAGGTTGATGAGGCACACCTCTGGGTGAGTCTGTGAGGGCATTTCCAGAGGGGTTAAATGAAGAGCCACCCTGAATGTTGGTAGCACCATCTCATGGGCTGGGGTCCAGTTGGAATGAAAGCGGGGGGAAGGAGAAAGGTAGCTGGGCAGCAGCCTTCCCCTTTCTCCACTTCCTGGCCTATCATGACATGAGCTTCTCTGCCCCACCAGGACCTCCCCACCATAATGGACTGACAACTGAAGCTGCAAGCCAAAATAGTTCCTTCCTTAAATTATTTCTTTCAGGTATTTTGTTATGGTGATGAGAAAGGTGACGAATACACTGCTGTAGTTGAACAATATAAGATATTTAAAATTTGATAAGTTCAATATAATTTAAAAACCTTATTAAGATTTAACTATTGAGAAAGATGCTCTTTTCTTTCTTAACTACTCTTCACTCTACACAAAAGAAAGAAAGAAAAAGAAAGAAAGAAACAATTAATTAATTAATTTCTGGGAGGTGTGGTGCACAGCTGTTATCCTAGCTACTCAGGAGACTGAAAAGGAGGATCACAAGTTCCAGGCCTAGGGCAGCCTGCACAACTTAGCCAGACACTGCCCAAAATTTAAAAAAATTAAAAGGGGCTGAGGTGCAGCTCAAGGATAGAGCACTTGCCTGACATATGTAAGGCACTGGGTTCAACACCCTAGTACTACATATATACAGACTAGTGCTATGTATATTGGGAGATGGACCTGGCAACCTACTCCCAAAAAATCAATCCTCCATCAAAAACCCTATGAATAGCAGAGAAGCACCAACAATAGTGTTTCACCAGTTGTACATAGGGTCGCTGTGAGTGGGACACCGACTCAAAGGCACCTAACAACAACAACAGCTACATATATGTGTGTGTGTGTGTGTGTGTGTGTGTGTGTGTGTAATATGTAATTACAATTATCATAGCAACCCTATGTAAAACAGAAGGAAACACCACCCAACACTGTCCCATGTACACAATCTTATGTTTGAGCCCATTGTTGCAGATACTGTATTTCTTCTCATTTTGAGTTCATCAGCAAGTGGAGGTTCTAAGGGCTTTACTCCATTCCCATCATCAAAGTTGACTCCACTTTGACAAGGCAACTCTTCCCCAATCGTCTTTTGAATGCATTCCAACTTGGGTAAGTTCATTTTCTGGGACTATATCTGACGGTGTTTCTCTGCCATTCATAGAGTTTTCTATGTCTAATTGTTTTTGGAGTGAGCTACTATGTCCTTCTCCGTCATCTTTCTTAGGAAGTTCAGCTGAAACTGTTCATACACACAGACATATACATATATACACAGAAACATACACATATACATATACGTGGGGGATACACATATCACCCACGTGTTTTTAGTAGTAACTATACTTGCTTTATGGTCTAGAGCAGGAGCAAGATGAGGATTTCACTTCCAGATGGGGCTAGTGACTTGGATTTGAATATATTTAAGCATATACATGATATTTCATCTACTAGGTATGAGAGCACGATTAATAGGTTGTGAAAATGTTGATCACCACAAATAGTCCTCAAACTTAAACCCCAAACACAAGTTTGAGCATAGTTTGGTTGGTATTTAAGCTCCTATGTGTTTGTTGAGTTGTGGAGAAGAATATAGGGTGGGTGCCAGGAATAGCCCATGTCATTTCAGAACTTTATTCTGCTAACTTGTTAATGCACTTTCTTTCCTATACATTTTCCCAGCAGCTTGTCACAGGGAAAAAAAAAAAACTACATGACTGTAACAGACTGTCCCCTTGGGAATGAAAATGTTTACTCCATAACTCAAAGGGCAAGGAAAGAATCCTTTATTTGCCTAAAAACAACAGAAAAATAGTACTGTTTCGCCTCTTTGTGCCTAGAGGTGTTGGTGCAGCCTGGGACACAACTATGGATTCATCCAGATGAACATATGGCAGATACCAATTAAAATACTCTCACTAGGAACAAGCCATGAACTTCCAGAGCCATTTCTAGAATTTTAAAAATGTCTAGCAACAGCTTACTCTGTGGTCTCGTTTAGCCTCCTGGCCAAATTTTCAAATGTATGAAAAACATGTTACAGAATTCTAGAATTAACTTGTTCTGAAGTTCATATTAGAATTACTGCAATTGAGTTTTTTACTTCTATGTCATTGTACCACATTGAGAGCAGAAAGTGAGATAAATGTATGCCTGCTGTGTGTAACATAAATTTTGCATAAATGTTATCTTTATGAGCAGCAGTTTCATTTTATTATAATTATCTTCCTTTTATATTTTGGGCTATTCAAGTTTCATCTTTTCGCTGAATATGCCGTAGACCTAGAAAATTAGGTAGTATTGTGTTATAAGATATTTTAAGAGGGAATGTTGAAAGAAAATATATACAGAGATACATGCATAAGGACTTATGTATGAAATATTTTTCTGAGTAAACTACCTTAAGAGTGCATAAATATTTTATTACGGGAAATAATGCTTCTCGATGCTATTCACAAGTTTACCTGAGGGCATTGGCTTTTTATATATAGGCAAACCTTGCTTTTTCTATTTGCATTTCCCTTTACATAAAAAAATCCCTTCCTCAGTTCTGGCTAACCCTGACTATATATATGCCTGGGTGAGCATTTCTTGATGTGGTGATGATGCCTTGTTTCCTTTGTCATCACTCATTCATAATCGATTACTCATAATGTTTAATATCTTAAAAGTGTCTGATATCTTAAAAACAACAGCTTATTTTAGACAGAGTAAATACATATTGATAGTTTTTAAACAGTCTTTTTTTCACAAATAGCTAAATACATCTGCTATTTTGGTCATTAAACTTGAAATTATATTTCTATGCTACCTTTGGTTTTTTGCTTTTAAGTTGAATTTTGCCTTGGCTGGTATACCTTTTATTGTTTTATCACCAGCCAATAAAACTCAGCAGAAGCATATATGGCATGGTTATTCACATTAATAAAAAATGTTTTTACAATATTTGCCAGAGGATTAAAATGGAAGCTGTTGATTAAACACATATTTCAACACATCTCAGCTTTGATATTTCCTTAAGGGAATCCTTTTTCACTGAAGAGCTCCCTCACACATAAATGCTTGGCTTCAGGAATTAATTAACACTCCTTTTCAAATTAATACATGTGTTTTCAAGTACCTCCTCTATCATGGCAATGTGCTTTTGTCTATGATGAAACAAAATGTGAAAGAAAAGAAAAATTAGGAGTTTGAGCGCCGGGGGGCGAGGAAGATATTACTTCTTTTTAAAGAGAGATTTCACAACAAAAGGCAAGATGCTGAGTAAACAGAGAGAAGACAGGACTTTACATGGAAGAGTAACACCCTAAGCAGAGGCATAAAGATATGTTTTTAAAGTGCTGTCATGGGTGCTAATGTGAGACAAATAGTGTAAGGCCAGTCTGTTAAAGCCATCAGTTGATAGATCATGGACTTTGGGTCAGCTTCTCCAGGTCGAGGAAACTATTCTTGTGTTAGAACAGAGTGGCCTGTGTAGTCTGGGGGATGATTAATGTGATGATGGTGTGGTGATAGATTGGAAGTAGAAAGTACGAATATGAGAGTAAGAAGATGAAGCCTGAGCTCTGTTAGCAGTGCAGCCCTGTGTGCACCCCTTCCTTCTCTTTCCTTCCTCCCTCCCTCCCTTCCTTCCTCCTTTCTGTGCCTGTCTGTCTGTCTGTCTGTCTGTCTGTCTGTCTGTCTGTCTTTCTTTCTTTCTTTCTTTCTTTCTCTTTCTTTCTTTCTTTATCTTTTTCCCTTTCACCTGTCTTTTTCTTTCTTTTTTGCTCCTTTTTTCTCTTGAAAATAATTTGAGCACATGGATTTCAGAACTTTAGGCACTATTTTGTTTCATATGCCTAACATCTAGACTAATAATTCAGTCACTACCAGAGTGGTAAATCAGGATAGAAATGACTCCTGGATAAGTAGAATTTGTTGGTCATTCAATGGTTTACATTTGCATTGTGCCAGGAATTACAACTCTATATGTCAGTCAAGGTCAACTACGTACAAACAAGATGGACAGAGAGATTTCTTAGCTTACCTTAAGAAAGCCTCAAATAAAGTAACACATTCTCAGAATGCAGTGACAAGGAATTTAGCATAATTTTAAATCATATGCACTGTTTCATTCTAAAAATAATTGTGGATATGCTGTCACATGCAAATTTTCATAGAGCAATCACTAACTAGATATTTAGAACTATATTTACATTTGTGGCAAATTGTCTCTGGTTATAATTCTGGTAGAGTTCACTGAAATATTCCAGCTTAAATCATTCATTTGAGTTGTTAGTAGTACCATTGCCATGAACAGTGACTCATGTCCAAATTATCTTATTGAAAAACTAAGTGTAAAACTACGTTAGAAAAATATAAGTAGACATCAAATCATTCTTTAAAAAGTGGAAAGTGGCAATTTAGATATTCTATTGTCAAAGTCCCAGTAACTGTCTATGTATACTAAGTTACAATTGTGTCAGAACCATTTTTCCTGTTTTCCCCTGAGAGCAAGGATGCTGGATTTTTTTCTAATAAAGTTTTTTTGTTTATGCTTCAGATATTTTTCACTGTGAGAATGTGGAAATGCCTCACTCTGATTGATACTCTCAGATTCTTAAAGTAAGCAAGCCCAAGTAGACTTAGATATGAGCATACAAATCCTCAGCTTCTTTCAGAAAATAGCTGCAAATTATATTATTTAACTGCACCAGAAGACACATTTAATCAATCATGAAAATTGCAAAACAATTTTATTTCATGAGTAATATGAAGGAATAATATTTAGCTCAGCAGTGGCTTTACCTAGGTGTACTCCATTGCCATGCACATGCACTTTTTTGTTAATTCACATAATTTTAGTACTTTTGAATGGTGCAAACAGTCAACTTCGTCACTAAATCATTTGTGTTTTGTGTATATCACGTGACTGCAGAAGCACAGGAAAAGCACTTACATCCCACTGGCCGACCAGTTACTTGCAACACCTCCATTTATGTACCTTTTATGTACCTTTTATATTCAAAGGACTGGGAATACAGTAGAGCATAAAGTACCTTAAGTGCCTGCCTTCAAGCAACTTTTATTCACTATAGGGATAAAAACAATAAGTCCATAAACAAATAAATTTATTTCAGGTGGTGATAGTTTTATGAAAGAAAAGTCAAGTGGAATAGGAATAAGAGATGTTGATGGAAAGGAATTGAGCAGTTTGACCTGTCTTTGAAATGACTTAATATCATCTATTATAAATATTAATATCTGCATACCTCACCATTATGCTCGTCTGTACATAGGTTCATAATCTCAGCTTTCATTTTCCTAGAAGTCATGATATCTACCTCTAACCACATGATTTATAATACTTATTACTAACATGGGCAAGGAAACC
The DNA here is from genome assembly GCA_007922755.1 of Pedetes capensis. NCBI lineage: Eukaryota > Metazoa > Chordata > Mammalia > Rodentia > Pedetidae > Pedetes > Pedetes capensis. The sequence continues at coordinate 96,371 of VMDO01002908.1, read as the reverse complement.
TGAAAATTAGCCTAGTTAAAAAAAGAACTATATTAAGTCAATCTAGCTTTGTATGCATGCTAAACATGGTTCATAATGTTAATTCAAGCAGTTTTATTTGACATACACTCTATGAGCTCAGCAACCAGTTTTGTTTGCATTTCCATTCAGCTTTGAAAAGTTGAGATTAAGAGCTAACTTGTTTGTCACATCGTTAAAATAAGGGTCCATTACTGGCTTTACTTCTAATTCACTGAAGTATCTTAGATTGCTTACTAAACTATGTCAATAATGTTTTCTTCAGTTAATGTTGTGCTCTCAAAGCAAAATGAATTCCACTTATATAATTTTTATTGTGTGGACCAGAGCTTTGATTCCTTACTCTTCCTCTGTTTAAAACAAAGATAAATCTGATATGATTGTAGTTATCCAAGCATTATAAAAGGTATATTCTCCTAACCTTTTTCATAATGTGATTACAGTTATTGTTAATAACCCTAATGTATGGCCCCCACTTGCTCAGCAAAACAAGTAGTATATATTTAAAAATGAAGTTGACTTGTCCAGTGTCCTTTTATTGAATAAATAAGCATTCTGTAGAGGGCCTCTATGTACCTATAGACAGGAAAAGATACTGATTTTGAAACAAATTTGAACATGAGTCAGTTTCCTTCTGCTTTACACATATAGGTATTGCCTTTGCAAATGTGCTCTCAGGTTGTCGATGTTAGGCGCCATCAAGTTGGTGTCGGACTCATAGCGACTCTATGTACAATAGGAGAAGCACTATCGTTAATGTTTCTTTGCTATTCACAGTTTTCAATGGCTGCTGTCAAGTTAGGAAGCCCTAATTCACTCTCCTATAGTTTTGCATATGTATTGTTGAAATTCACTTTGCCATATATGCAGCAGACCCCAGGAGGACTCAGAATTCAAAGACTATGTGGAAATGCATGCAATGTAAAACTTAATGATATTTGTTCAATCAAGTGAGTTTTGCTTATTAATTATATCTAGTTACTGGTATTATACATGCAAAGCAATCCCGGTCCTCTCCACCTTTCCCCAAAATTACACAAATCAATAGACTACTTCTCTTTTCCCTTCCAGCTGACTTCCTTTTGCCAGATGCAGGGTGGCCCAGGTGTCATGCTTGTCTCAATACTTAGCAGGCCGTGTTATGAGGCTGGTAGAATCTTTTAGTACATTATAACAAAACCATAGATAAATTTTCCTTTGGCTATATGTTTTAAGTAGTGTTTTCCCATTTTTCTAAATTGAAGTTTTATTCTTTAAGGAATAATACTTGTAATCAATATTTCACAGAATCATGGAAAAAAAATATATCAATTAACCTAGGCTTAGCTCAGTTGGTAGAGTGCCGTGCTCCACTTCTCTGAGAAACCCAGGTTCAATCCCCAGCACCACAAAAACAGGAGAAGAATGTGTCAATCCACTCTGGAAGCAATCCCAAAGCACTCAGCAATTGAAAATCCTGTGAAAGGTGCTATGAATTGCACCCGAATCAACATCACCTAACAAGAACAACGAGGCTGTTTTATAATAAAAATATTATATGTACAAAGGTTGGTGATGTATGAATTTGAAGTTTGATCAAAGGTGAGATTGAGAAGAAAATGGAGTTTACCACAGTCATATGCTATATATTACCTACTACAGATGCACTATTCTCTGAAAATAAAATTAAAAATTAAACTAAAAGTTCTAAAGGAGACATTAACTTGTAAAATAAGATACAAGTCCTAGAAATTTTAAGACCATTAAATTATCTTAATGTGAATGGGGACTAACTCAGAACTCTACGTGGCTTATAAATTTCTCTCTTTGGGTTTTGCTTAGGAGTATAAACATCATTTTTAAAGTCATAGATTCCTTTAAATTATTACCAATGACACATAGAAGTACCATATTACATACTGCATTTCCACTAGGGGGTGATCTCCTATTGAAAGTAATAAGCACAGGAGGTTTTTAAATATGAAATGGTCCTACCAATGCAATATGGAATTCTTGGTAGGTTACAAAGCTCTCAACTAAACTATTTTAAGTAAGACAAAATTAAATCAATATCTTTGAATCTGGCTGGAGCAAGGAGAATTTCAAAATCTTTACTATACCTCTATAAAGGACACAATTGTGAGATTTTAAGGTAAATATGTCCGTCAAACATTTTTATTGCAATTTCCAAATTTCAGTAGTCCTACTTTTTTCTCATTAATGTAAGAGATAAAGGATGTTTTATAAACAAGAACTGCACTTTTGCTTCTTTTTATTTTCACCCAGTACTGGGGGATTTGAATCCAAGGCCTCACACATGCCTGGCAAGTGCTCAGCCACTGAGATGTACCCCAATCCGTTTTTTAATTTTTGAGACAAGGTCTTGCTAAATTACACAGGATACTTCTGACCTTGAATTTATAATCCTTCTGCTTAGCCTCCCAAACTGCTGTAATTATAGGTATGTACTATGTCGCCTGGCTTTGGTTCCTTTTTAAAGACCAAATTTCCTGTTCTGTAGAGGGTAATTATAAATAAATAATATAATATATTATAACACATTGAAAAACAGTCTGCAGATGAATAATGGGAAACATTAGGTGAAAATCTGAGAAGGAGTTATAATCTGACAATTATGGAGAGTTTACTCAGAGCTAGATACTATCCTTGGCAGGTTTCATGCACAATCTTATTGAGTCCTAACAATGTTTCTATTTGAACTATAAAAGTCTTAAAAACTCTACAGGACTCCAAAAGGGAAAGCACGCTGAAGGTTGACTATTAGGCAATAGGAGGATGGAGTAGAGAAGGAGAGTTTCAAATATGATTGGAAAATCATTCCTTCTACTTTACTAAGGCTGGGATTTAGCTCAGTTGGTAGAGCGCTACGCTGCAGTCTCTGAGGTCCTGAGTTCAATTCCCAGCACCACAAAAATGGGAGAAGGACCTGGCAATCCACTCTCATGGCAATCCTGAAACAGTCAGCCATTGAAAACCCAATGAGGGTCGCTATGAGTCGGATACCGACTCTACAGTACCTAACAACAACAACAAGTTTACTAAAGACAAGAGCATGTAAATATTGGAATGAGAGACACCAAACAACCTATGACTAATCTGATAAGGAAAAATATTGAAAAAATCATAGGTATCAATAGCAAAACAAGCTGCTTCTCACTTTTCTCCATGGGATTTATAAAAATCATGTTCTATAACTTTGTTGTAGCAACGACGTCAGAAATGAGCTTTGGCTTCTAGTGAGCAAGTATTCTGTACAGTCACTATTATTTTCTCACTTAATTTCCCAACAAAGATTTGACTAAGGTTTCGCCTTTTTTCAAAATTTGACCATAAAGAGCTCAGTTTTAAATGCAATGGATACACAAGTGGATTACAAAAAGCTTATCCTCACCTGATTTTCTTCATCTTCTGCCATGTCCATAGTAACACATGAGGGACAGCCATTGAGAGTTGTTGCTTCTTTGGTACTTATAAATGCTAAGAAAGATATTCTAATATTTCCCAAAGGTGAGCTGATGCAAACCACAGTCTAGTCTGGGGCTTTCATTCTGCCCAAAGGGGTTTATGCCGACAATATGTAAGGCCAGATTTCATAAGGTCTGCCTTGAGCCTTTGGAAGATAGTAATTTTCATAATGTAAAGGTATTTGCATGCAGTTTTTTCCTAACTCAGATGAAAAATTCATCCAACTTATTGTCTATTTTATGTGGAGAAATATATGCTACTACTGATATGACATGTACTTCTTATATTCTCAAGTGAATGAAATGTGAAGAACTACATGTCATCTTTGTTGTTGTTGTTGTTGTTGTTAGGTGCCATCGAGTCAGTGTCGACTCATAGGGACCCTATGTACAACAGGCAAAACACGATTGATAGTGCTTCTCTGCTATTCATAGGGTTTTTGATGGCTGATTGTTTTTTGGGAGTGGGTTACCAGGTCTTTTTCCTAAGCCTACAGCACCTGGTGTTCCCAGGCGGTCTCCCATCCAAGTACTAACCAGGCCTGACCCTGCTTAGCTTCCGAGATCCAACAGTATCGGATGCCACAGTGGTACTGCTGCAGTCATGTCATCATTAGTATGCTATATACTTCTTTAGATTTCATTGATTTGGGCATTTATTAAATCTAAATAAAATATATAACATTGTAAAAGAGATTTAAAGTTTAGGTGCAGGTGCAGTGTATCCTTTATATCTTTATATACATGACACATGAAAATTTGGACGGTCTGCTTTTGTTAGGAAATAAATTTTTGCTGTGAGTAATATTGCTACCTTTTCAACTTTCACTAACATTTTATTTCTCACATGTTGGCTGTTATTCATATACAAACCTCCATGTTTTGAACACTGAAAAAATAATACGTGACAATAAGAAATATGCTGCCCAGTGGACTAGGCTCACTCACTAGTGCAGCAGCTTAAAATACAACTCCCCAGCCACACAGAATGAATCCTTCAAATCTGTGTTTTGTTAAAGTACAAATCCACACAGCCATGGACCTTCAGGAAAAGAAACTGATAACGCTGAATTTTCAACATCAAGAACATGCTACACTGCGCTTTTAACATTATGGCCAGGATTGAAGAATTGCCTGTTCATTCAGGCAGTGACTTAAAATTCTCTACACATTATAGTGAGTTGCCTGAAAGGATACATTTTAAAGGCTTGAAAATATATGTGAGGTATTTTATCCTAAGGCCGCAGACATGTCAAGATCCAGCTGTTGCTAAGTTTTTGAGCACATTAGACATCAGCCCAAGTGTTTAAAAAGCTCTTTATACAACAGTAGAGCTGTGGTTTATTCAGTATGATTTTTTATATTGTCTAACAAGAGTCTGGGACTGGGGTTTAGCTCAGCTGGTAGAGCACTATTCTGCACTTTCTGAGGACCAAGTTTCGATACCCAGCATCACCAAAACGGGAGAAAGATGTGCCAGTTTACTCCCAAAGCAATCCCAAAATAATCAGCCATTAAAAACCCTGTGAGGATTGCTATGAGTCAGACCTGACTAGATGATACCTAACAACAACAACAAAGAATCCCAAGTATGACCATTGTATTCTAGAAACATATTTTGTATTCATTGGGGGAAGGCAATTCTGGCTGAACCATGGAATTGCCTGAAAACATTTAAAGTATTCTAATAGCTGGACTTCAGGCTGGGATTTAGCTCAGTTGGTGGAGCACCACTCTGCAGTCTCTGAGATCCTGGGTTTGATTCCCAGCACCGCAAAAATGAGAGAAGGTGTGGCAATCCACTCCTGAGGCAATCCTGAAACCATCAGCCATTGAAACCCTATGAGGGTCGCTAAGAGTTGAACATGACTTGACGGCACCTAACAACAACAATAGCTGGACTTCAGCCTAGATCAAACAAAAAGTGAAGAAATTAGTAATTTTTAAAAAGCTTCCTAGATGATTCTGACAGTCTGCCATGATTGGAAACCAATGTGTTACAATTCTTTTTCTAAGCCATCTGAAAATAACAGATATCTACAAGGACAATTGGAAGACGGTGGGTAAATTATAACACACAATTGATTCCACACATTTTATTTATTTACTTATGTATTTACTTATTTATTTATGTAGGATTGGGGCATTGAACACATGCCTCACCTGTGGCAGCAAGTGTTCTGCCACTGAGCTGTACTCCCAGCCCCTTTTTTTCTTTCCTTTTTTATTTTGAGACAGCAGCTTGCTAAATTGTCCAGCCTGCCTATGCCCTTAAAATTGACATCCTCCCACCTTAGCCTCTTGGAATTACAGGTGTGCACCATGGCACCCAGCCACAATTTTTTAAAATAAACACATATATAGTACTTGTAGATATCAAAACCCCCATATGTCTGTCAGCTTGTTGTGCTGTGGAGGCTTGCTGTTGCTGTGATGCTGAAAGCTGTGCCACTGGTATTTCAGATACCAGCAGAGCCACACAAGTTGGACAAGTCTCAGCTGAGCTTCTAGACTAAGACTAAGGCAATGGACCTGGCACCCCACTCCTGAAACAATTAGCCATTGAAAATCCTATGAATAGTAGAGAAGCACTGTCAAATATAGTGCCAGAAAATGAGACCTCCAGGCTGGAAGGCATTTAAGAAACAACTGAGGAGAGTCACTTCCTCAAAGTAGAGTCCACCTTAGTGACAAGAATGGAGTAAAGCTCCTGGAACCTCCTTTTGCTGATGTGACATGATTCAAAATGAGAAGAGATATAGTGGCTGGAACAATAGCTCAAACATAAAAAGATTGTATGCACAGCACAGTGTTGGGTAGGGTTTTGCTCTGTTGTACATAGGGTCACCATGAGTCAGATCTGACTCAATGACACCTAACAAAAACAGATATCAGGAAATCTATTAAGTGGTTGAATCATTTAACTCTTAGCAATTTTATAAGGTATGTATTAATCCATCTCTATTTACAGATGAGAAATTTGAGTCACAGTTTCCTCAAGCTTATGGAACTGGTGAGGGACTAAGCCCAGCTGCAGAATCTGTTCCTATGTATTTGTACTCAAAGTGTGGTCCCTGAATCAGTAGTACTGGATTACTTGGGAAACCATCACTTATAATTTGGTAAAGGAAAGGGCCTCCAGATACTGAACAACTTGTGACATTCCTGATAAAAAAGAACGAGTGCAAGGTCATGGATATCAACAGCAAACCAGACAGTTTCTGAATATTTCCCTGGGATTTGTCTAAAAGAAATACTCAAGAAAGTTGCTTTTACAGTGACTCCAGAAACAAGTTTTGGCTTCAGAGGGTTCCTAAACGTTCTCAACTACTAAATTGTTAGAAATACAAATTCTTAGACTAACAGACAGGAGGGCCAGGAGAGACACCCACACAATGGACCATACAATCCAAAGTTGTTTCACCAACAATGTCATCAACAAATGGAACCATTTTTGAAGTGCTTTTTAACAAATACATAAAAATCAACTTTTTAAATTAAAAAATATGTTCCATGCAAAGTATGGCTACAAAGCAGGAAAGTAAGAATTTTTTCATTGTTGGAACCAATAAGAATTGAAAACACAATTCCTAAAATTATACTCACATTTTGTCATTGTCACCATGAGAATTGCATTGTATTTTTGGACTTGGGGAAATGACAATACATTTCTGTTTTACACAGAACTATTTCATGAGACTCGATTTTTTGCTTGTATCATTCTTCTTTGTTGCAATAAATGATTTGTATGAAAAGACTGAATAATCACATTATTTGTCTAGGTTGAAACCTCAAATAATGGTTTATCCAAACTTAATTATTATTGAATCTGTCTATCTATATATTTGTTTATTTGTGTGTTTTGAGAAAGGGTCTTGTTATGTAGTCTAAGCTGCCCTTGAATTCAGGATCCTTCTGCCTCGCCTCCCAGGTGCTAGGATTACAGGCATGAGCCACTATGCCTGGCCTTCTTTTTATGTTTTTATTGTGGTTCTTGATATTGGTTTATGTGGATAGCAAAACAGCTAAGAATTCTGGAGAGTTCTTTAGTTGCAGAATTAGGAATAAGGTTATTCATGTGATGACGATTCAAGTAGAAGAAAATACATGGAAAGTATAATACTGAATGATGGAGTGAAGGCCTGTTAGACATTGCCATTATTCTGACTTCTTAAGAGCCCAGAGCTTCTAAGTGAAATTGGAAATGTGGAAATATATAATGCATTTTAAATCTCTGCATATGGGTAAAGATAGTACTCACCTCATAGAAGTGTTTTGAAAATTAGTGAGTTAATATTTGTAAAGTGCTTAGAACAATATCTAGTACTTAGTGCCAGGGAAGTGTCTGGTAAATGCCCTAATGAATTAACCACAAACAGATTCATTTAAAGCCTCTTCATGTGATATTCCTAAAGTAAGTTTTATCCTCTAAATTGCCCTTCAAAGTTCTCCTTGGGTTGTGTTCCTATCCAGCTGTCCATTTAGGATGTAATCAACCAGTCCCAGGCTGTATGACACAATTGTCCTGCTTCCTTTCCAAGTACCTTTTTCTGTTTCTGCCTGTTGCTTTGCAGGAATCATTGTCCGTAGCTGACTCCTAAAGATGCCATTCTACTCTTGAAGAGACCTCCTTAAATTAGATCCATTAACTATCAGTGGAGTCTATAGCTAATCACTCTGAAATATGCAACTGAGACATGTTAAAATCCAAATGAAGAAAACATACTATACGTAGAATATGATCAAAAGTATGCCAAAAAATAGTAGAAAAATAGGGAAACATTAACAGAAGAGTTCTTGGATGTAGGAAATTTTATTTCTTTTCTTAACTTTTTACCAACCTTCCATAATAATATTGAAATATTACAATATGAATAAATGTCATTGTTGTTGTTGTTGTTAGGTGCCGTCAAGTCGGTATCTGACTCATAGCGACCCTCTGTACAACAGGGGAAACACTATTGTCAGTGCTTCTCTGCTGTGCATAGGGTTTTCAATGGCAGGTTGATTTTGGGAGGGGGTTGCCAGGTCCTTCTCCCAAGCCTACAGCTTCTGGTGTTCCCAGGCGGTCTCCCATCCAGGTACTAACCAGGCCGGACCCTGCTTAGCTTCCGAGATCTAACAGGATCGGATGCCACAGGGCTATGACTGCAGGTGTCATTGTTGTTAGATGTCATAAAGTCAATGTTCGACTCACAGGGAACCCACGTACAACAGGCAAGACTCTATTGTTGTGCTTCTCTGCTATTCATAGGGTTTTCAATGGCAGATTGATTTTGGGAAGTAGGTTGCCCAGTCATTCTCCTAAACCTACAGTTACTGGTGTTCCCAGGTGGTCTCCCATCCAAGTACTAACCAGGCCTGACACTGCCTAGCTTCCAAGATCTGATGGGATCGGATGCTACAGTGCTATAGCTGCAAGCCCATATGAATACATGCAGAGGCTTTTCCCCTCAAATCTCATCTTCTCTACTTCACAAAGAAAGTTTTGAGGTTTTACTGTTTTCTTTCTTCTTTACTTCCATAATTACAGAGACATAATCATCTTGTGAGCCAATAATAAACCTCTCTATTTTAATGATAGTGTGTTTATAATCCTAAATGCAGTATTAGACCTGAAAAAGTTGCTACAAAGCAATTCATGAATTTCATATTTTCATAGTTTCCACAATGTTTTTTCCTGTGCTGTCAACCTTTTCTAACATTTCCATTTAGGTCTTCAGGTTGTTGTTGTTGTTAGGTGCCTTTGAGTCGGTATCCGACACATAGCAACCCTCAGGGTTTTCAATGGCTGACTATTTCAGGATTGCCTTGGGAGTGGATTGCCAGGTCCTTCTCCCATTTTTGCAGTGCTGGGAATTGAACTTGGGACCTCAGAGACTGCAGCACAGCACTCTACCAACTGAGCTAAATCCCAGCCCCATTACCACTACTGAAATCCAAGGTCTTTCTTTCTTATGAACCATCTTAAAGATAAATGTTCTGGTCATTCTGCCAGAGCCAGAATGTGACACCTTAATGTGCGTACTTTCTCATGCTTATTAAAGCAAAGCTTTGCCCATTCTCTTTGTTTCTGTAGCATCTCTTCTGTAAGGTCTTCTGTCCACTTCTGATTATGCTTTATTAATTTAGAGACCAATTGTCCACTTCTCACTTGGGTTACTGAGACATTAACTCTGCTGACTCCTTGTCTGTGCCCACATCTCAGTGAATTTCAAACTGTGAAGAACAAAGCACATGTAATCATCAGTGCTAAGTACCATTTAGTCTGAGTTCGTCGAGTTGTACCATGACACTTACGTCAGAACTTCTCTTTGGAATGGTGACATCATCAACTCATCTTCCAGCCAGCAGCCTAGGGAAGCTCCTCATACCCATCTTCCCTGATGTGCCTGTCTGAGCCTCACATCAGCTTCCTCCTATGATAGCTCAGAGACTCCTCTCCTCCTCTTTCTGACATTTCTCCACAGTTGATCACACAAAAGGTTCTCATTCCTTGTCTAGAGGAGGCTTTTCATGCTTAGTTCATTGCCCATCCCTGCGTGACCCAGCTGAAGTTTATCAATGTTCCTTTCTTATCCACAATCTCCTTCCTTCGTTTTTCTCCCAGAATTATTTCTGGAAGTCCTTTCTGGGAAGTTTTAAGACACTTGATCCAAATGGCAATAGCAATAAATTCTAACACTAAAAAGAGGAAGATTGCATTCCCACAGCTTTGAAAAAACAACCTTACTTATCTTAGAGGAGTTCACATAAATGTGTCAAGGGTGGAGTGCTGGTTATCATGGTCTATCTCTGATATGGGCTCTAAGCACTGTCTCATAAATCAGAGTACACACTTCATATGTAAAAGTACATGTTACTGAATGTTACCTTTCATATCCAATATCTAATTCTTCTTGCATTTTTTTGTTCCTGTGGACTATTAGTGTTCATATGAATCAAATAGTCGGAGATGTAGGCAGTATCAATGCTGTACCTTTAGCAATCTGAGCAAGAAGCTTAATTGGCATATGTTTTTCTTTCTACCACGGGTAATTCCACCTCTGTGGATAGCTGGCTGGTGCCAAGTATAGTGATTTTCCCTGATTTCAGTAGTTCATCACACGTCCTCATGTGGAGAGTTTGCTACTTGTATGGATTGCCTGCAATTACACAGAGCCCATCTGTGTGCTACTTGTAGGAAAGGAGGCCCACAGCAGCCCCAGAAGTGAAGGTCAGATGACACATTGTGGCTTTCCAAGCCAAGCTTATTTGAATTTTTTTCTGAAAGCTCAATCATCGGTGTTGTAAAAGAATTAGCTATCTTGCCTCAGGAGAAAATCATCTCTCAGATTTTGCTTCAATCATTTGAGTTTTAATGAAGTTACTGCCATAAAAATAGAATTGTTGACTGAGTACTAAGTGTTTAATTATTGTCGCTTGTGTAGAAACTTTGGCTTCATTTCAAAGGGAGCTGGGATGCCTTTTGGGGGAGAGATTTGAGAAAAGAGTGGAGAGCAGTTCTTGCAGTGTGTCCTTCCAGTACCTAGCCACTCTTGTCACTCAAGTGGAGCCAAATGGGAACATGTCACAGAGGACTGAGAAACCAACCATAGCAGTGTGAGGAAGAAGCAATGTGATGCTTGTGTTTGCACCAGGAGAATCTAGGAACATTATGGTCATGGTGGGGCACAAGGAATTGGTAGCAGAGGGAAAGTGTCAGAGCTGATGTATGCAGGGTGCAGAGAAACCTGGAAGATGCCCTGTATGTTAGCACTCCCTACACTAAGGGACCATTGGATCATAGGATGTTGGTGATGGAAGGAATATAGGAAATAAAGGTTCTCTCATCATTTACCTTGTAATCAATGAAACTGCAGCCAAAAGAACTCCCCTTGAGATCTCATGGCCAGAGAGGAGCAAAGCTAGGATTGTGGCTTTCATTGAATGCACTGTGTCTACTCTCTGAGCAGCTATGTTGGTTTCCTTTGTTATTTGTTTCATTCATAAACAAGATATCTTGGCATACAATACACAAATGTTTCAGTTTTTCCTTCATGTTTTCTGTGTGACTACAAAAGTTTGTAAAGATTACTTTTAAACTTCACTAGAAAAAGTCTTACAAATGATAGCGGTCAAACCACCTACTAAGTATCATTGTACCAGACGTCTGTCAAATACTGAGACAGCCAGTCATTTTTTTTTGGGGGGGGGCTCAAGCAACACTGATACATTTCCACAAAATTCTCAGCTTTATTAATGAATAGTTTAACTTTGTTTCCCATATGTAAAAGTCAAAGCATTTTCAGGATTTTAAGTACAGAAAGACTAACCAAAACAGTTTGTCAAGTTGTTTTAAGAAAGAACATGATTATCCTAAGCAGAAAACTTATTGCACACTTGTTGTTGTTGTTGTTAGGTGCCGTCAAGTTGGTATCTGGCTTATAGCAACCCTATGTACAATAGCCCAAATACTATTATCAGTGCTTCTGTGCTATTCATAGGTTTTCAATGGCTGAATTGCACACTTGAGATTATGTTATTGTTGTTAGGTGCTGTCAAGTCGGGTCTGACTCATATACAGCAGAATAAAATACTACCCAATTCTGTGCCAGGCACAAGATCTTATTTATGTTTAAGCCCATTGTTGCAAACACTGTGTCAATCCATCTAGTGAAGGGTTTTCCTTTTTTCAGTGACATGCCACTCTCCCAAATATGATGTCCTTCTCCAGGGATCAGTCCTTTCTGACTACATGTCCAAAATACATAAGACACAGTCTAGCTAAGTACTGTCTGACTCCAAAGTAGAGTCCTTCCTGGATATGTCCATTGCATATAGTCCCAAAGTTCCCAGCGTATTTATACAAATCTGGCGCCGGATACCTGTGGTTGCAGGAGTAAGGGTGCATGCTTGAAAATGGAGCTGTACCAAACAAGAATGATTTCTTTGTGTGCTTGATTCATTATATGGATGTTAGCGTGCAAAATACCTTTGAGGAACTTCAGGCCTCAGGGAAGAGGTCCCCCATGCCACACACATGCCCCCTTCCCCCTGGAGCAGCACTGCCACTGAGCTTTCATCTTTACTCCAGGCTTCTGCTTGAGATAGTCACCCTGCCTATTCCCACCTGTCCCTTGATATGGAAAGCCTTCCAGTCTCACTCTTCAATGCCCTCCTCTTCCTCCTGGGCCTCATTACCTCTTGCCTAAATAGTTTGAGAGACTTCTCTCAAATATTCCTTTTGGGTGTTTTTCTTATATTGCTACCAGGGTCATATTGCTGAAAACTAAACTAGTTTGTAGCATAACTTGGATGATTGTTCCTGTGGAGTTCTATCACCTACAGGATAACACTTGCTTCCTGGAAAGAAATGGAAGAAAGGTAAAGAGAGGGGGGCGGGTAGAGGTATGATTAGAAGGAGGTAGAGGTGGAGGGATGGAGAGAAGGAAAATATATGACTGTCTGGTGGACACACTGTACAAAGCTGGTGGTTATACATGGCAACTGAATGCTAGAATCTGTCCTGCATGTCATGCTCTGTATCCCTGAGTTTCGAAATGTTTGTTGTTGTTAAGTACCATCCAGTCCCGTCCACCTCACTGCAACTCTATGTACAATCAAATGATACATTACCCAACACTGTGCAATGCATGTGATCTTTTTTATGTGTAAGCCCTTTGTTGCATGTAAAATGCCTGAAAAAAATGCTCTTTTAATTAATTAATGTGCACAAATGCTCTTCCACTTGCCAAGACATGTACCTACAGGGCTCCATCAGCATCTTTGAAAACCATGCCTGACTGTTGGGCTGGTCATGGCAGTGGTGACTTCCTCTAATAGCCTTTGTAAATCTCAAGGGTGGAGCTACACCTTAACAGTGCTTCCCCATCTCAGCTTACATATGAATCAGTCAGGGAATCTTGGTAGAATGTGGGCTCTGATTCAGTGGTTCTTGTTGCCAATGCTGATGATGTATACTTTGAACACCCAAGTCCTAAAATCTTGTGCCATTCTCAGAATATAGTAGGGGCATAAATAAATGTTGTCTAGATGGGTAAATGAAAGTGAAGGAGGAAAGGATAAAGCCACATTTTATACATAGTAGGGAACTACAGTTCCACTTTTCTAATGTCTTTAAAGAAAATATGCTAAAATGACAGAGTTGTGAATTTTTTTCCATGGGTAAACATTTTTGATAATTTAAAGCCAGACTGTAAATCCAGTAGAGTAGTTCTCTTCACTTTCTCCAGAGCTTGCTGTAGCTCTAATAAAAATCATGGCTTCCACAGGAGCAGACACACAGTTAGCAGGGGAAGAGCACATGTTCAGTAACTGCTGTTTGCTGTTTGTGTGCCGTGAGGTTTATGTAGTTTTTGAGGAATTTAGGGCTGTAATCATGTTGAATAGACTTAAAACCGCTCATTTCAGTGGTTGTTTTTTCCCCAAAAAGTAACAGGAAGTGCACACTTTGCCACTAGTGATGGACAAACACTAAGGCAAACACATTATTAGACGTATGTCTTCACATTGCTTATCTAAGAACTGGGCAAATTGAGTCATCCTAGAAGGATAAACGCTGGGCATAGGAGAGCCTGCAGCAGGCTAAAAGCAAGACGCTGGCCCTGCTGCTTCCTGGCTGGGTGATTGGGGCAAGTCTGATTGGGCCTCGTTGACCATGGCTGCATATCATCAACCCACCGTGGTGTTTATTGAGTGATTACTTTCTGTTAAGGCTCTGAAATTGAGAGGACATAAGTGAATACATTAAGTTAGATGACGCTCAAGTCCCGTTTTCAGTCTAAAAGTCAGTAATATCTGAGATTTGCCACAATACACATGAATACATAAATGAATCAGGAGGCAGAGCCAGGAGGCAGTCTGTGTAACTTAGCAAGGTATTAACTCAAAATAAAAAATAAAAATAAAAATGTGCTGTGTGAGGCCCTGAGTTCAAGCCCCAGGTCCTCCCAACCCCCTCTCCCCCTCACACACACAAGCCATAAATGAATAAGTAAATTAATGGACAAAGGAACACATAAATACATACATGGATGAAGTTGGTCTGTGATAACACCAGATTTAGGCTCTCCAGTTTGTTGCAATATTTGTTGTTTTGCCATCTGTAAATGTTACACCATGTTCCTTTCTTGTAGTTGAATTATATCTATCTTTTTATATTTTAAGACAATATTTGAGAAAATTAAAAGATTAGTACAATCTAGGCAAAATTGTTCATTTACATGGCTCTTTCCTTTGTAATAATAAATATCATTCTACACCTAGACTTTCTGTTAAAGCATTTCTGGGGAAAAAAATAGGTATGAACTTTTGTTCTATGATCGCATGTAGCAAGTAGCACAAAGATAACGCTCGGCTTTCTAACAACACAATCTTGAAGAAAGTATTTGTGCTGGTTTTCAAAAAGTGGAGTTCAGACAATCCTATAGTTGTAAGCACACATCAGCAAATGTTTGCCAGTAGTATAGGGTGGTCTTATGTCATTTCCAAAACTGAAGAGGTTTTGTTTTGTTTTGTTTTAACGTGAGAAACTGATAAATGTTTTGCCCTACTTTAATATTTAACAATTAAAGAAAAAGTATTACTGCTACCCAGGAATAAGTTTATTAATGTAAAGGGTGTTTTCCTTCATCATTTATAAATGTTCTTTCATACCAACATATATTAGAAACAGTACACAGTATGACAAAATTACTCATATGGGGAGTACATTTCTGGTGTCAATTTGTTCTCACTACAATGGCCCAGAGAGGTGATATTAACTGACCACATGGCAATATTTCTGTGGTATCAGGTGCTATCTCAGCTTTAAGAGTTCATATTCTTAAAACAGTTATTTTGGAATCTATCCAGTTGGCCTTTACTTAAATTGGTAGAAGTGGCCTCCATTCAGGATCAAAAGGTCATTAAAAATCTTATGTGTAATTAAAGCCAGCAACTATACACATTTCCGTCAGACATTTATGAAATAAATGATTTACTTTATGCAGTTACCACTATACTGGAAGTAGAATTCTAGTAACTTTAAAACATTTCTACTGAGCCTCAAGTCTGAAACAAGTAGATATTTCAGAAAAACTGCAAGTCCTAAATTCACTATTTTCAATCTCACAAATATGCTGATTCTTCAGATAAGGCTGTTAGGACACATGGGTCTCAGTTCTTATCCTCTGCGTGTTCATGCTTGCACACATATGCACCCAAACATAGACACAAGCAGCACCCTAAAATAGTTTTATAACATAGTGATGACTAATATAAAGAAGAGAAACAGTTCTAAGAGCAAAGGAAGAAAATATCATGGGATGGATTAATGACATAAGATTTAAGTCACATGTTGAAATTAAAGAACTTTCTGGGTGGCTTTTTAAAATTTAATTTATTTTTAATTTGTTTAGATTAGTGCACAATGTAATGCATATCATGACGTTTTCATATAATTTTATTGTATACATTGCTCTGATTCACCTCTCATTACCACCCTTATTTCTCCCCCTCTCACTATTACCCACTTCAAATAGTCCCTTTTTACTTTGAAGTCGTGTGTGTGTGTGTGTGTGTGTGTGTGTGCGCGCGCACTATTTTTTCCCCAATCTAGATTCCACATATGAAAGACAACATGCAGTGTTTGTCTTTCTAAGTCTGGTTTATTTCACATTATATGGTGATGTCCAGTGGTTCTCCAGTGATGTCATTAGGATATGTGCCTTGGTGATAAGACTGTTGTTAGGCAGAAATACTCAAGATTCTCTAAGCCAATCTTGTCCTGTGAGGTTTACTTTCCACTTCCATTCTTCCCCCTGTATTCTCTGCCCCTAAATCTTCATGGCAATGCTCTACTGAGAATGAAACAACAGTAGTAATCTTCATAATCCTGGCTATAAAATAGGGGAATTGATTTTGCATCTTATAAATGTATCAGAGTTTGAGATTTTATTTTTCAGTAATGAAACTCTTTAAATTTGGCTCTGTGTCTCTCTCTTTCTTCTTAAGACATTGCTCCCACTTTGCTCTCACTGCCAGTAAAAATTCTAGCAGAGAAAATGCTTGTTTTAAAAAAAGTGTGTTACAGTTGTGCTGCAGCTTTCTTTTTTACTTCATGCTTTGTGTGACTGACTTTCCTTGTTACTGTGATGAAATCCTTGACTGAAACAACCTAAAGGGAAGAATGATTTATTTTGGCTCATGGTTTCAGGGGTGTTCTTTATATACACACTCCCATATATATGTATATTTATATATACTCTTTATTTATAAATGTTGGGGTGCAGAGTAATAAGCTTTTGCTATTTCCATTATGCAACCATTAAATCACTTTTGGTTATACTTTTATCAACATATATTTAATAGCACCTTTTGATTAATATATGATAAAAATCATATACATTTATGGACTGTATTCCTTTTTTATTCCCCATGTATTTGTATTGTTGTATCATCTATTTAAAGATTATCCTCTCCCTCTATATCTCTCTATATTATTTCCCCTCCCCTTACCCCCTTCCTCAACTTCCACTCACCCCACCACTATCTTCCTCTCCCTTTTTTTCTACTCTTCTTTCTATTCTGCTTTCATTTTCCCATCTTAGATAAGCCTGATTGAGTGTGTGTGTGTTTGTGTGTGTGTGTGTGTGTGTGTGTGTGTGTATTCTTCCATTAAGTTAGATTTAGCTCCCACATATGAGTGAGAACATATGGTATTTCTCTTTTTGGGCCTGAGTTCGTTTGCTTAAGATGATATTCTCCAGTTCCATCCATTTTGCCACAAATGACATTATCTCATTCTTTTTATTGCTGAGTAATACTCCTTTGTGGATATATGCCATAATTTCTCATCCATTTTTCTGTTGAGGGACATGTTGTTTGGTTCTATATCCTTGCAATTGTGAAAGGTGCTGCATTATATATGGAAATGCAAGTGCGTCTGTAATATGATGATTTATCTCCCACTGGGTATATTCCCAGGAGTGGTATAGCTGGGTTGTATGGCAGTCCTATTTTTGTTTTGCTAAAGTGTCTCCATATTGATTTTGAAAGTGGCTGAACTAATTTACAGTCCCATCAGCAGTTGTAAAATGGTTGCTTTTTCTCCACATCCTTGCCAGCATTTGTTATTTAGCTCAATTGGTAGAGTGCTGCTCAAAAGTGTTCTTGCATCCTGGTAGGGAGGGCATAGTGAAGTTGAGCACTGTACATCAGGGCGGCCAGGAAACAGAGAAGGGCAGTATGGGAAGGGCCCACAGCAAAATGTAACCCTCAAGAACTTTCCCCCAGCGACCTACTTCCTACTTTTCACCTCCTCACATCCTACCTTTTACTACCTCACAATAATGCTATCATGTTATGATTCTATCAAGGGATTAATCTATCGATTAGGTCACAGCCCTCATGATCTAATCATCTCTGGAAACACCCTCACAGGCACACCCAGAGGTGTATGTGCTTTACTAATCTCCTAGACAATTTCTCAATCCAGTCATGCTGACAATCAAGATTAACCATCACAACCCTAGAGAATAAAAGAGAGTAGTGTTTAGAAATTAAAAGGTGAGCTATAAATAATAAAATTTCATTATATAGGCTTTGGTGAACTCTAAGTTAATACTTAATTTAGAATAAAAGTGACGAGGTTATAATTGAGCCCCTTGCACCTCATTCTAACTCCAAAACTATACACTTCTGTGATGGCCACTTAGAAACAGGTTTGTTTGCCTATAAATCCATTTAAACCAAAACCAAAAGAGGTAAGTATCCTAGCGAGCTACTTTTGTAGAAGCATGCTGCTGTCGAAGATGTCAAAGATGTCGTTGGCTAGCAATCCTTGATTTTATATTTTATGGATCCATCTTTTAAGATTCTAAAAACCAGTGCCAAGAATGTTATCCCCCCACTCTGCAGCTAATAAAATGGGCACAGTTAATTAGAGCTTTTCAAATGAATATAGCCTCCCAGCTCTTAAAATGCCTCCACACATTCTTTTTCAAATCTGATATTGATTATGATAACAATACTTTGGATTTAGCTTTTATAATGCCTTTTCATATATTTGCTTTATACTCATCCTTTGATGAATGCTATTCTAATTAATAATCACATTTTGAGGTTTCATGGGCACAGATTTCAGGTCTGACTCCATGTAATTTTCTCATCAGTACAGAGGCCGTAACACATTGTAAGTACTTGATAAAGTATGTGTGTATTGATTTCCTATTAAATGGCCTCTGCTGAGCTCTTTAACCTTACCTGAAGAAGAAAGGATTCTGATTATTGGTTATACAGACTGAGGAAAGAGCATTGGTTCTTAGATTGTAACATTCAATAATCTTGCTGCCTTACTTCTAAATCTTTATGCATGTTGGCTTTTGTTTTTAGTTATTAAAGTAACAATTTTGGTTCAGGGGCTGGTTTTCTTCTTTTTTTTTTTTTCTCCTGTGTGTGTGTGTGTGTGTGTGTGCTGTGTTTTTTGAGGTATGTGGGAGTTGAACTCAGGGCCTCACGCATACTTTGCAAATGTTCTTCCTCTGAATCGGACGCATAGCTCATTTTTAACTTTTTATTTTGAGACAGGGTCTCCATAAGTTATATAGGCTACCTCTGGCCTTAAACTTGAGATCTTGCCTCCACTTGCTGAGTCACTGGGATCACAGGCATGAGCCACCAGGCTCTGTGAATCAATAAAAGCCACCTTTGAATCAATAAAAACATAAATTTACTAATGGTATTAGACAGACTTTTCCTGGTGAGAATGGTGTCTGTCTTTTTTTTTCCTATAATGATAAGATTAGCTTGTAATTTTGTTATAGGGGAGAAGACAAAAGCAAGAATGAGAGGGGGGACGAGAGAGGGAGAGGGAAGGGGACAGGGAGAAGAAGAGGGAGAGGGAGGGGGACAGGGAGAGGGAGAGGGAGGGACAGAGAGAGAGAGAGAGAGAGAGAAAGAGAGAGAGAGAGAGAAAGAGAGAGAGCTTGTAAATGATCTACAAACCAAAGAGTACATATTAACTTTATGATCCTGTGCTCTGGTAAGATAGAACTTGAATGGTCAGATTCTTCTTAGTTCATTTTTGGCTTTTTTGGGTCATAAAATTTAGTAGTACCATCACCATATAATCTATCATACAAACCAGAACATTTTGAGAATAAAAGGGGCAATTTTATAATTATCCAAGAATGAAAAGTATGAGCTCAGATTGTATGGTCACGTTGTCATTGCTTTTTATTTCCTTTAAGCACTTACCCTAGTAGGGAGCTACTCCTGTCTGACTTTCAACAGATGCAAAACCAGCTTGCTATGGTTCTGTCGCTCACAACCCATGTGGCTGTGCTAATGTGTTTTGGCTTTGCATCCACTGGAATATCTTTCAAAGACACACGAAGAATGTTGACATCTCCCAGAAAAGGCAATATCTATTTTCCTCAGATACTTATGTGGGCCCTATTAAAAATCTAATCTGAATCAAGCGGCAGCTTTGTTTTCCAACTATGTATTATCAACCTACCACAATAGAGAGAGAAATCACCAATTTTGAAATTGTTAACGTAGACTGCTTCAGAGTTAACCTGTTTCGTGCAATTTTTTCCTCTATGAAGATGAACTAACAAGGGTTGTTCTATTCTAAAGCAGATTATTTCAGTGTGGTATGCTTTACTATGATTATGCACTAGTAGTGTTCTCAATTCTATAAATGTAGACTTTATAATATAGCAGTGAGGTATAGTTTCGGCATCTTATCAACCAAGTAGGGAAGTATGTATCTAAATTATTACCTCCTTACTGACAATTTGAAATTTTAAGTTATTCATAAAGTTTGAAAGAAAATATACTAACTTTATGGAGATCATATTACAAAAGTAAAGTTTCTAGCTTAATCTAAGAAAATCTTTTCATTTCTAACAATGAACACATATTGGGGAATGATGGTAGGAAAGTCCCACAGAGAAAAAAGAGAAAAACAACCCACATCTTCTTGAAAAGTATTCTCAAGTGGTGAACAAGATTAAAAGATATTTTTAATAGTCAAGATATAGAAATAGTATAACTGTCTATTGAGAGATGAATGGATGAAGACAATATTATGTACATATGTATATTATATATATGCACAGTGAAATCTTGTCACTCATAACAACATGGATGGACCTGGAGAATGTTATGCTAAGTTAAATAAGCCTCGGACAGAAAGACAAATACTGCATAAACTCTTTTATATGTTGTTGTTGTTGCTAGGTGCCATCAGGTCATGTCCAACTCATAGCACCCCTCATAGGATTTTCAATGGCTGAGAGTTTTGGGAGTGAACTGCTACATCCTTTTCCCATTTTTGCAGTGCTGTGGATGGAATCTGGGCCCTCAGAAAGTGTGGAGCATGCTCTGCCAACTGAGCTAACCCCCACCCTTGTTTATATGTAGAATCCAAAACAGTCAAACTTATAGGAACAGAGGATAGAATGGTGATTCCTAGGGTTTGGGGAAAGAAAAAATGGAGTGGTGAGAGTCAATGGTTATAAAGTTTCAATTATGCAAACTAAACAAGTTCTAAAGATCTACTACATAGATTACTACCTATAGTTAGTAATATTGTGTTGTATGCTTAAAAGTTTTGAGGGTAGAATTTACATTAAGTTTTCTTGCCATGTACAAAAGAATAATAAAAAGGGTGAGAAGAAACTTTGGGAAGTGATGGATCATGTTAGTAGATTAAGCGAGTAGCTGTCCATCTGCTCACGTCTAGCAATGAACGTGTAAATTGGGGTGGACATAGAATGCCCCCCTTTGTTTGTCATATTTCCACAAAATAATTAACACCAATTTTATGGACAATCATGTTTGTTGTGTTACTGTGCCGAAAATATAACACAAAGATCACCAATTTAGTTTAGAGCCTCCATTGCCTATAGGACAATCTCAAATCAATGTTTGACCGACTTGAAGTTGGGCTACCTCTCCCAGTTGATCTCTATCCGTACTGTGTCACTCATTGGCCTTAGGTCAGTGTCCTCAAGTTTTATGCAAGCAACTGAATCATTTGGCTTCACTGGAAATACAGCCTGTTTACATGGCACAGATACTTATACACACCAGCTTTACCCCATGTGTTTTTCTAAGGAGCAAGACAGAATGGCAATCATCTCTTATGTGGTTATATAATCCCTACTTATAGAACTTAATAACAAATAGGATAGAGATCCTATTTTGGAGATATAATAAACATTTTGAAAAAATAAATAGTAAAAACATTAATTTTAAATTTTGGCATAAAACGTATTTTAATGGAAAGAACAATGGATGATCTGGCAGAAGGTCTAACTGTGGAGTGGGCCCTGACACTTACTAATTGAGTGAGCCTGTGGGAAAGCCACAAAACAGAGGCTTCTTTTCCTCATCAGTGCTGTGTGGATGATAATACATGGATTCATCTCATCATCACAAGGCCCCAATAAAGGAAAGCACAAAAAAGTCCAGTAGGAGCTATGAATCACTGTGAGCATATAAACTGTAAAAGATATAAGTATTACTAAAAATAAATTTTTAGCATAATACTTTCCCTCTGAATCTTAAGTAAAATGAGATTGGCTTTCTATGGGGAAATAATGTTACAATGACAAGAAAACTAAATTTCACAAATTTCTATGCCAAGAGAATTTTATAGGAAAGTAGAAACAGATCAATTTAATTTTGTTAAATATAATCTAACATTTTTCCTTTTACTGGTAAATATTGGTGGGGTCCAGAGTAATGCAGCATTTGCTTTTTCTATTGTGCAACTATTACATCACTTTTGTTACACTTTTATCAGTTTATAAGGATTATGGAACCTTTTGACTAACATAATAAAACTCATGTGCATATTGGGGTTATGTTCTCCTATTTTTCCTTTGTACTCATAAAGTTGCGTCATTTACATTAGTTGAGATTATCCTCTCCTTTATCCCTCTACATTGTTTAATCTAACTTTTGTAAAATGTTTATTGTATTAAGATATGAAAATTTGTGGATGACTTTGTCAAATATGTATTTTCTTTTGCATGATTTATTTTTTATTTCCTATGCTTAATGTATATTTCCCCTTATGCTTTCTCTCCCTTTCTCTCCCAGCTTCCCTGATTCTCTCTTGCTACAGCTCTCACTATCCTGTTTTGCTTCCCTGACATCAGACCTGAACGCTGTTGAGAGAATATGATTTCTGCCTGCTTTATGCATTTCTGACTTCCCAAATCTCATGAGCCATCCCTTCCCCAAATTCCATGTAATCACTTTTGGAAGTTATGTTCTTGATCTATGTCATGTTTCTGGAATTCTACACTAATGTCCTCTCTCTGGCTTTCACAATCTCTACAATGACACAGTCGTCTTATCATCAGGTTCTCATCACTTCACTAACTCCTTCCAGAATTAGGTTTGCAGAAGCCCTTCCTCCTCCAGTCCCATCACCTCCTTGGCGGACTAATTTCTTAGACTTTGATGAGTCTTTTAGAAGATGCCCCAGCAGTTGGCATTCACTGTCAACACTGCTTCCTTGGCACTTCACTTGGTGAGAGACATCCGTGTGCGTTATGCTATCCTCTATTCAGCCAGGCCAGTGCAGGTTATTCCTGCCGTGATCATAATTCTTGTGTTCCTCATAGTCTTTGCTCACATGCCCTCCAGTCTTTCACTCGCTGTAGTCCACAAACCTCCACACACGTTGTGCATCTTCTTTTAAGAAATACTTCTCTGACTCACTTTTTCCAGAAATTGTTTCTAATAAATTTTACATGCCCCTGTATTATATTTCTTGTTTCCTCTCTGCTGATCTCCCAGACAGGTTCAGTTTCTCCAGTTCTCTCTCTGATTCTCCGTACTCTCAGAGTTCCCTGACTGCACAACACAGCTCCTCAGAGCTTGCTCTTCAACCCTCTTCTTTTAATCTCCACACATCTCCCTGCAGAATATAACTTACTCTCTTCACTTCTGTAGCCCATTGCCTGCTCAGTACCTCCTCAGCTACCCTCAGGCACTGCCAAACTAACACGGTCAAGATTACATTCTAGAATATCTCCCTGCATCTGTTTCTTCAAAGTTTTCTCCACCTTGGTGAAGAATGTTCCTGGGGTCCTCCCTTTCTCCCACTGCCCATCCCCAGTATCCCCTCACACAGCCTCAGTTGATGCCCTTTCCTATGTCTCCATGCCATGACTGCCTCTCAAGTGGTCCTTCTGCAATAGCTTCTTCACTGATTTCTGCTGCTCCCCCTTGGCTTTCCATACAGCAGCAAGAGGGTGCCTCAAAAATTGTAAGTCACATCATGCCACTTGCCTACTTTCAACCTGAGATGGCTTCACCTTGCACTTAAAATCTAGTATCTTTAACAAGCCCAAAGTTACAGAACAACACTTAAGTTTATCTTTTTATCTAATCAAAACTAGTCTTTGAGATTGATGCTATTAATGTCCTCATTAAATAGACAAGGAAGCCCAGGCGTAGGAAATCTGCCCAAAGTCATCCAGATAATAACTGCTGAGTCCAGGGTTAAAGCCAGGCAGTTGCCCCGAGAGCCGATACTGTGACCAGTACAGAGGGCTGCTCAGAGGCCCTGTAGAGTTGTCCTTTGCCCACACCGTCAGCCTCAGCATACCCACTAGAAAGTAAGCTGCATAAGGAAAGAGGTACTGGTCTCTGGTGCACTTCCAGGTCCCTAGAACCTGAAATGGTGTGTGCAGATGAGAGACAAACTCACTTCTCTCTGTGGACTTTGTGCTTGGTGATTGCTCTACCTGGAGCACACAATGTCTACCCTCCTTGTTTCTAAGGCTTTCTTCAACTGTATCCATACCACTGTGGCATCTGATCCCATCAGATCTCAGAAGCCAAGAAGGGCTGGGCCTGATTAGTACTTGGATGGGAGATCGTGTGGGAACACCAGGTGCTATAGGCTTGGGAGAAGGACCTGGCAACCCACTCCCAAAAATCAATCCACCATTAAAAACCCTATGAATAGCAGAGAAGCACTGACAATACTGTTTTTCTCATTGTACATAGGGTCGCTATGAGTTAGACACCAACTTGAAGGTACCTAACAACAACAACAACAACAAACTGTGATACCTACTTACAGTCCTTTCCAGAAGGCCTTTTCTTATTGCCCATTTAAAAGCAAATCCCACCTGACGATTCTTAACCTCATCGTCCAGTTAAGTTCCTTCATGGCACTTATACTAGTGAGAAATTCCAACTTACTATTAACCAGTTTTATTCCTTTCCCTTTTCACCTATCTGCCAAGGCACAAGGGCATAGACATGTTTATTGTTATAAGCCCAGAGTCTCCCATAGCAGGTATTCAAGAAATATTTGTTGAATGAATCAGCTTTTCATTTTCAACTGTAAGCTCTGAGGCAACCTCTAAAAAAGCATGGTTATTTCTGATACATTCTTAAATTCAGTAAATACTAAGTCACTTATGAGGCTAATTCTATGCTAGAAACTGGAGATACCACAGTGGAAAATTAAACATGGTCCTGAACTGCAAAATGCTCATAGTATACAACAAGAAGAAATAATAAAAATAGCATCAGCAACAGATAATTATAATGTAATATGTAAAGTTATTTGTAAAATTTAATATAATGTAAAATTTAATATGATATAAAATTGTGATTGAATAACCGATAACCCTTTATTCTTGGTGCCTTAAGCCACTGTGACAAAAACGTAAGTTGATTTAACCAGTTAGACATTTTATTGTCCATCTATATGTGTGTATGCTTTTACATACACCCATGTATACACAGGGATATGCTTAAAGATAGCAAAGAATGACTCCTTATACAGTTAGATCAGTGATTCTCAACCAGGAGAAGTTTGCCTTCCACCACAGGAGACATTGTCAATGTCTGGAGACATTTATGATGATCACAATTAGGATGCAGCATTGACTTGATAGAAGTTATGGAAGCTGCCAAATATCCAATGAAGAGCAAGATCCACCTCCTCGCTCACAACAAATAATTTTCCTATTTTAAATGTCAATGGTACCAATGTTAAGAAACTTTTAAATAGCCTAATATTGGCCTGAGAACCAGACTTCTGTAGTTTCTCTAAGGATATTATAAAAACCACAGTTAATATTTTTTAAGCCTCTTTACTAGGTATAATTCAGTCAGAAAATATTTATTATACTACACTATTATACTGAACAGCATAAAAAATTCATGCCTCTTCTTGACTCTTTATATAGTATGGTTTTGCATTCTGGGAAAATATGACCTGGAATTTTTGTGTTAAAAGTTTTATGGAAAATATTTTTATGTAAAGTCATTTACCAATTTATCAAAAGTTTTTCTTGGTAGACATAAGGATTCATCATCTTAGCCTGATGACAAGGCAAGAGTCATAAAATTTTAATAATTTTGCTTACATTAATCTCTGAATTGTCTGTGAGATAATTGTGCAGGTTATTTGTAATATATTTTTCCTCCTCCTAGGTGACTTGGAATTGACCCCTTGTGCCTAGACATGTGTGACCACTAGGTGGCCTTGGAAGGCATCTGAGACACAAGGTTTACACTTTTAGCTCCCAAGGTCTTCGTATTAATGGAATATTGTTATTTTCGCTATATTGCAAAAAAAGTATGTTTTCAGAAAAGATAAGATAGAGATAAGCTTGTAAACTAAGAAGATAATGAACAAGTTCTCTTAGGATGGGCTGTCAACTTAAGAGGGAGGACAGCACAAATGAAATCTGGTTTAGATTTGCTCCCAGATGGTAAACCCTTTATTGTGATTATTTACATTCCTCATATTGCTTAGTCTTAGTTCCTGATTTCTGCTTATTTCATAAAAACTATTCCATATGATTCTAGCAACCATTATTAAGTATATTACTATACTAACATTTGAGTATCACCTATATCATTCACTTAATGTGTTATTTACATTTCCTTATCAATCTTTCCAGACAAACTCAATGAGATATGTTTGTCATTATTGATGGAAACAGTGAAGCTTGCAGAAGCAACATTTTTTTTCCTAGAGTCATAGACCTTGTGTATTCATATTTGGCAAATTTGTCTAATTCTATACGTAGCCCATCTTATGTTCAAGCTATTTCAATATTAGTTTACATGGTGATTTATTTTAATGTTTAAATTATTTTTGTTCTATTTAGAAAGTCATAAATGTTAATAACTTTAGAAGGGGGAGCCTTAAACACTGAGCCTAGAGTATGCAAGTTGTATGTTTTGTTAGAGCACAAAAAGGTCTTTCAAATCATTATTTGACAATGGCAGGGTACAGCCAAGAACATGTAGTATTGTTCTGAAGTCTATTGACATTCACCAATTGTAATCTACTAAATGAGCTATGATGTCCCATTCATATACGTTGAAGATATTTTTTCTTTCTTTTCTTTTTTTTCTTTCCTTCTTTCTTTTCATTTTTTAGTTTTTTGTGGTACTAGGGAGTTGAACACAGGTAGTTGAACACACTTTGGGAATAGTGGGAGAAGGCAATCTATTCCCAAAGCAATCCCAAAGCAATCAGCCTTTGAAATCCCTATGAGGGTCATTATGAGTCGGACCTGACTCAACGGCACCTAACAACAACTACCACTAAGCCTCACCCCAGCCCATTTTTACTTTTTATTTTGAGACAGAGTCTCACTAAATTAGTTATAGGCTGTCTCTGGCCTCAAACTTGCAGTCCTCTTGCCTCCACCTTCTAGTTGCTGGGATTACAATCATGTGCCACCACACCCAGCATGCATTTACTTCTTAAGCAAGGATTTCACCTGCTGAGGGGAGAACCTTAGTTCTGTTTAAAAATTCTATCCTCAGAACCACTGAATTATCTTGAAATCACTAATTACTATTAATACTGCTACGTGGATTTATCAAAGATGTTCTGATTAAACATTTTGTTTTTTAAAATTGTAGGTCCATGTTTTGTTCCAATTATTTGTCTAGACACAAAGTGTTTTGATAGGATAACTGCAGCATAGAGTTTTCTTAAAGTGGATAGCTAGATTGCACAATCATCTCTGGTTTTATTTACTTATGCTCCATGTTTTGTTTTTTTTTTCCCCCACAAATGTTATACCACATGTGGCTAAAAAATATACAAACTGTGAAAGAATAACTAATGAAAAGTTTCTTTCTCTCCCAGCACCCGACCCCTAAACCACCCCCCAAGCCATCCACTTGGGAATCTTCCCAGAAGTATTCTTTGTACACAGATATAGATAAATATCCAGGTACTTTCCATACAAGGTCAGAGATGCACAAACATGTACATATTATATTTATATACACATATACATGTACTAAGC
Source organism: Pedetes capensis (assembly GCA_007922755.1). Taxonomy (NCBI): domain Eukaryota; kingdom Metazoa; phylum Chordata; class Mammalia; order Rodentia; family Pedetidae; genus Pedetes; species Pedetes capensis. Next base: position 68,584 of record VMDO01002908.1, on the reverse strand, counting down.
CTGCAGCGGTAGCCCTGTGGCATCCGATCCCGTCAGATCTCGGAAGCTAAGCAGGGTCAGGCCTGGTTAGTACTTGGATGGGAGACCACCTGGGAACACCAGATACTGCAGGCTTGGGAGAAGGACCTGGCAACCCGCTCCCAATAATCAATCTGCCATTGAAAACCCTATGAACAGCAGAGAAGCACTGACAATAGTGTTTCGCCTGTTGTATGTAGGGTCGCTATGAGTCGGATACCGACTCGACGGCACCTAACAACAACAACAACATACATGTACTTGCGTATGGTCTCATTTTGGGTTGTAAATGTGTGTGTGTGTGTGTGTGTGTGTGTGTGTGTATTGTGTGTATTACCAGATATATGATGATATTATAATATGCCATTATATATATGTGTATGTATGTGTGTATATATATGTATATATACATTTATACATACACATATATACATATATGTGTATGTATATGTGTGTATGTATATGTGCGTTTGTGTATATGGATGTGTGTGTGTGTATGTATAAAATACAGATAGTATCAAAACATGGATACACATCTCGGGGTGAAAACTTTTGATTTTGGCGTTTTAAGCATGCTTCCTATGCTTACATTTATTTGATTAATGCCATCTTTTGAGCAAATGTAATACTACACAGTGCTACCATAATTCAATTCAATTTTGAAAAGTAATACACAAATAACATCTCTTAAAATGTGTATTCCTTTTCTTGGCATCCTCAGTATATAATATCATTATATACACACACACCATTCTGTTCTTTAGTTTTCTTTCATTCAATAATACCTTTTTAAATTTAATGCACAGTAACAGGTACAGATTTATCTTGTTCCCTTTAGGACTGCAAAGTAAATTGCAGAATGGGTGTTGAAGTTTATCTTTACAGAATCAGGAAGCTGTAAGCATAGTGGCACATGCCTGTAATCCCAGTGACTTGGGAGGCAGAGACAGAAGGATTGCAAGTTTGAGGCCAGAGGCAGCCTACATAACTTAATGAGACCCTGTTTCAAAATAAAAAGCAAAAAATGGTCCGGGGGTGCACCTCAATGGTGGAATGCTTATAAAGCATGTGTAAAGCACTGGGTTCAACCCCCACCAATAACATAAAAAAAAAAAAAGAAAAAACCGGACCCAGCGGCTCTGGAGGCGGAGGCAGGAGGATCGCAAGTTTGAGACCAGAGGCAGTCTGCGTAACTTAGCGAGACCCTGTCTCAAAAAGTGAAAAATGGGCTGGAGGTGCAGCTCAGTGGTCCAGCATTTGCAGAGCATGCAAGCCCAAGGCCCTGGGTTCAACCCCCAGTACTGAAAAAAAAAAAAAAGCATTTTAATCAACCTAAAATAAGCTTTTAATTCTTTTTTCATTTTTTTTATTGTTCATCCTTGGAGATCAGGTAGTCATATTCTTTCATGACTTTTCACACTTTCAAATTCCATTTTATTTGTTGTTTGTTGCCATCATTTTTTCCCCACTTCACTGTATCACAATGAATTGGTCTCCCTGCATGTCAGAATAGTCACTGAAATACTGTTCAGAAAGTTCTCAGATTTTGCAAGTTGTGGTGAACTACTCATTTCTCTAAAATAAGCTAGCATTTATCAAGAGGGACTATGTCTTGATTATACATTTTTAATAAAGGTAGGAGACAGAAGTTTCTTTTGCTACCATTATGAATCTTTAGGCTCATAAAAATCAGAAAAATTCATTGTTCTTTTTGTTATATAATTATTTATAGACTGTATAGAAGTGATAAATTAAAATTAAGAAATTTTTTTTCTTTCTTCCAAATATTTAAGGCCCTTCATTTTGGGGGCATTATGCCATGTGTTCGCCTGCAGCCACAGCCCTGTGGCATCCGATCCCGTCAGATCTCGGAAGCTGAGCGGGGTCGGGCCTGGTTAGTACCTGGATGGGAGACCGCCTGGGAACACCAGAAGCTGTAGGCTTGGGAGAAGGACCTGGCAACCCCCTCCCAAAAATCAATCTGCCATTGAAAACCCTATGAACAGCAGAGAAGCACTGTCAATAGTGTTTCCCCTGTTGTACAGAGGGTCGCTATGAGTCGGATACCGACTCGACGGCACTTAACAACAACAACAACAATGCCATGTGTTCAGGACACATTAGAAAAAGCCTCAGACTCTTGCCTTCACTAATGCTATTAGAGCAGACAAATAAGTGGGTGAGATAATCCAGGTGTGCACTGGATACTGTGGAAGTCCACATGAGGTTATCTACCATAGCCAAACAGGGCTCACTTTGAAGAAGCCTTCAGGAAAGAGGTAATTCTTCATTTGAACCTCAGTAGTAGAGGAAATTAAGACACTGAGAGAGGGTTTGAAGTGGTGATACAGTAGATGAAGAATGGGGAAAGGTCTAGGCAGAAAGAATAAACAGATACGAAGCAAGAAGCAACATAGTGTACTTGGCAGCAGTAAGTAGCTTTGTATAACTGGAGTACATGCCCATATGATGGCTGCAAGGAAATCCAAGGAACAGTCATGAAGCCCACTACCAAGAAGTCTGAGCTACTGCAGTCTTAAGGCAGGGAGAAATATGAATGGATTTTAACTCTGGCAGCTATAGGGTAGATGGAGTTGAGAAAGATGAGAATGGGCCATTTCAGAAGCTACCAAAATAGTCCAGGCAACAGCTGATGAAATGCAGACTTCAGTACTGGCAAGGGTGGTGGAAAGAAAATAGTATGAGATTTATCTGGAAACTAGACAGACAGGGCTTAATTAACTACTGAGTCATTCAACAAAAAGGCACTCAGGGCCTACTAACAAGCACCCGAAATACTCAATGTCCATGTGGCACATGAAGAAAAGGGACAATTTATCAGAAAAGTCCTGTGCATATTCTCCATGTTGCAATGGAAGTATATATTGGGTTCAATGAGGATGATCTTCAAACTGCCAAGTCTCCATTCTACTAGAGTCCTACATACATGTGGCAAGGAAAGGCTTCAGGGAACAGATCCCAGAGGCTTCCCATGCCTCAGGAAAGGTTTGCATTTAGTCCTGTTGGCAAGCAAAGAAACTGGCAGGTTTTACACCAGATACACTTTTTAAAATTTACTGTGAAAATCATGTGGAAGGTAGATTGTAGATGGGGCAAGACTTGAGGCAGGAGAGTGAAAAAGAGTCCAATTTAATAATAGTGGGGAAGGGCAGTGGCACATGCCTGTCATCCCAGCAACTCAGGAGACTGAGGCAGGAGGATTGTGAGTTTGAGGCCGGAGGCAGCCAGCATAATTTAGAAAGATTCTGACTCAAAATAAAATGTGAAAAATGGGCTTGGGGTGCAGCGTAGTGGTAGAGCACTTGCAAAAGCATACATGAGGCCCTTGGTTCAACCCTCCATGACCACATCATCATCATCATCATCATCATCATCATAATACAGGTGAAGTGAGATGAGCTTAAATTTAGCTCAGTTGGTAGAGCACTGTTCTGTGCTCTCTGAGGCCCTGGATTCGATCCCCAGCTCCCCCAAAATGGGAGAAGGATGTGGCAGCCCACTCCCAAAACAATCCTAGAAAGCAATCACCCATTGAAAATCCTATGAGTAGCAGAGAAGCATCGACAGAGTGCTGGGCATGGCCTAGTGTTGGGGAGTTTCATTTTGTTGTACATAGGGTCAATAGACTCCATGGTGCCTACCAACAACAACAATAGGTGAGGTGAGGATCACTAAAGGAATGGTGGCAATGTGGTGAAGAACATAAATCAAACAGAATTCAGGAATTCAAACTAACAGCACTCAGTCATGAATTAGAAGGGTGAGCGGAACAAGAGAGTTGAGAATGACTCTGAGTTCTGGAATGGTAAACTCAGTAAACACTGACAGGCAACAACCATTAAAAGGGCTGCATTAAGGGGAAATATAATGTGTTGGGCTTTGATGCTGAGTTTCAGGCACCTGTTGTTAGGTGCCACAGAGTCGTATCTGACTCATAGCCACCCTCATAGAGTTTTCAATGGCTATTTCAGGATTGCCTTGGGAGTAGATTGCCATGTCCTCCTGTGTTTTCAGTGCTGGGGATCAAACCCAGGGCCTCAGAGACTGCAAAGCAGCACTCTACCAACTTAATTATGCCCCAGCCCCTAGGCATCTGTAGAAACATCAGATATAAAAGTCTGTTTGGTGGCTGAATATATGAGAATGAGCGTCAGGAGTGTTGCCTGGCAAAAGATAGAGAAAGGATATGAAAATTGTGGGGTATAATTGGCAGTTGAATCTATGAAGATGAGTCAGAATGTGCAGGAAGATAAATTAATAGAAGTCAACAGAATATGAATAAAATTCTTAGGAACTCTTCATAATGTGTAAGGTTACATGATCTCTCCCTAAAATCCTTTCCAACCTCATGGCTTCATACTTGTTGATCTTGTTCTTTCTTTTCTTTTCCTCTTTATCTTTTTTTCTATTCTTTTGGCCCCACACATGTCTTTCAGTTTGCCGCACTGTGGAGGCTTGTGTGTTGCAATGAGGGCTGAAAGCTATGCCACCAGTATCTCAGATACCAGCAGGGTCACCCATGGTGGACAGGTTTCAGCTGAGCTTCCAGACCAAGACAGAGTAGGGAGGAGGCACTTGCAAACCGCTCCCAAAACAACATGCCATTGATAACCCTATGGATAGCAAAGAAACACTGTCAGATATAATGCCAGAAAATGAGCCCCCCAGGTTGGAAGGCACTCAAAAGACTCCTGGGGAAGAGTTGCCTCCACAAAGTAGAGTCTACCTTGATGACAGAAATGGAGTAAAGCCTCAGGGACCTCCATCTGCTTATATGGCATGAGGAGAAACAAATGCAAACATCCATTAATAATTGGAACATGGAATGTATGTAGTATGAATCCAGGAAAATTAGAAATCATCAAAAGAGAAATGGAATGAATAAACATTGATATGCTAGGCATCAATGAGCTAAAATGGACCAGCATGGGCCACTTTGAGTCAGATAATCATATGGTCTACTATGCTGGGAATGACAAACTAAAGAGAAATGGGGTTGCATTCATCATCAAAAAAGACATTTCAAGATCTGCCCTGAAATACAATCTTGTCAGTGAAAGAATAATATTGATACGTCTACAATGAAGGCCAGGCAATATGACTATCAAATTTATGTACCCAACACTCGGGCCACAAATGAAGAAAGGGAAGACTTCTATCAGCTTCCGCAATCTGAAATAGATCAAACATGCAATCAGGATGTTCTGATAATTACTGGTGACTGGAACGCAAAGGTTAAAACAAAGAAGAAGGTTCAGTAGTTGGAAAATATGGTCTTGGTGACAGAAATGATGTGGGAGATCACATGATAGAATTTTGTCAGACCAATGACCTTTTCATTGCAAATAATTTTTTTCAACAACATAAACAGCGATTATACACGTGGACATCAACAGATGGAACATACAGGAATCAAATTGACTATATATGTGGAAAGAGATGATGGGAAAGCTCTATATTAAATGTCAAAGCAAGACCAGGTGCTGATTGTGGATCAGACCATCAATTTTTCATATGCAAGTTCAAACTGAAGCTGAAGAAAATTATTACAAGTTTTTGAGAGCCAAGGTAGACCTTGAGCATATCCCATCTGAGTTCAGACACCACCTCAAGAATATGTTTAATGCATTAGATACAAGTGATAGGAGACCAGCTGAGTTGTGGCATGACATAAAAGATATCATTCAAGAAGAAAGGAAAAGGTTATTAAAAAGACAAGAAAAAAAAAAGGACCATATTACGTGTCAAAAGAGATACTGGACCTTGCCCTTGAACATCCAGCAGCTAAAGTAAAAGGAAGACATAATGAAGTCAAGGAACTAAGCAGAAGATTTCATAAGGAACCTCAAGAAGACAAAAACAAATATTATAATGACATGTGCAAGGAGCTAGAGGCAGAAAACCAAAAGGGAAGAACACAGTCTATGTTTCTCAAGCTTAGGGACATGAAGAAAAAATTCAAGCCTCGAGTGACAATAGTGAAAGATTCTACAGGGAAAATATTAAATGATGCAGGAAACATCAAAAGCAGATGGAAAGAATACACCGAGTCATTATATAAAAAAGAATTGGTAAATGACAACCATTTCAAGAGGTTGCATATGAAGAGGAACCAATGGTGTTGAAGGACGAAGTGGAAGCTGCCTTGAAAGATCTGGCAAAACACAAGGCTCCGGGAATTGATGGGATACCATTAGAGATATTTCAACAAACAGATGCAGCACTGGAGGTGTTAACATATTTATGCCAACATATTTGGAAAACAGCTACCTGGCCAACTGACTGGAAGAGATCAATATTGGTGCCTATTCCCAAAAAAAGGGGATCCAACTGAGTGTACCAACTATCGGACAATTTCATTAATATCACACACAAGCAAAATTGTACTAAAGATCATTCAGAAGCGACTGCAGCAGTATATAGACAGGGAATTACCAGAAAATCAAGCGGGATTCAGAAGAGGGCAGGGAGCCAGGGACATTATTCCTGATGTCAGGTGGACATTAGCCAAAAGCAGAGAATATCAGAAAGATGTCTATCTATGTTTTATTGACTATGCAAAGGCATTTGACTGTGTAGATCATAACAAATTATGGAGAACACTTCAGAAAATGGGAATACCAAAGCACCTAATTGTGTTCATAAGGAATCTGTATGTAAACCAGGAGGCAGTTGTTGGAATAGAACAAGGAACTACAGCCTGGTTTAAAGTTGAGAAATGTGTGTGTCAGGACTGTATATTTTCACCATATCTCTTCAATATATATGCTGAGCAAATAATCCTAAAAGCTGGACTTAATGAGGAAGAACACAGCATCAAGACTAGAGGAAGACTCATTAACAACCTGTGTTATGCAGATGACACAACTCTACTTACTGAAAGTGAAGAGGATTTAAAACACTTACTGATGAAGATCAAAGATAATAGCCTTTAATATGGGTTGCAACTAAACATCAACAAAACAAATATCCTTACAACTGAGTCAGTATGCAACTTCACAATAAATGGAGAAAAGATTGAGCTTGTCCAAGATTTTGCTTTGCTTGGCTGTATAATCAACACCCATGGAAGCAGCAGTCAAGAAATCAAAAGATGCACTGCTCTAGGAAAAGCTGTGGCAAAAGATCTCTTTAGAGTGTTGAAAAGCAAAAATGTCACATTGAAGTCGAATGTGCATCTGACTCATGCCATGGTATTTTCAGTTGCATCATGTGGTTGTGAAAGCTGGACATTGAACAAGGGAGACAGGAAAAGAATTGATGCTTTTGAGTTATGGTGCAGGAGACATCTATTGAATATACCATGGACTGCCAAAAGAACCAACAAATCTATCCTAGAAGAAGTGCAACCAGAGTGCTCCTTGGAAACAAGAATGTCCAGACTGCATCTTACATATTTTGGGCATGTAGTCAGGAGAGGTCAATCCCTAGAAAAAGACATCATGTTTCGGAGAGTGGCAGGTCAATGCAGAAGAGGAAAACTCTCGACCAGGTGGATTGACACAGTGTCTGCAACAATGGGTTTAAACATAAAATAAGATCGTGTGCCTGGCACAATATCGGGAAGTATATCGGTCTGCTGTACATAGGGTCACTATGAGTCAGACTCAACTGGAAGACACCTAACAACAACAACAACAACAACAACAACAACAACAACAACAACAACATTCTTTTGTCACTGGGAGGGCTAAACCCAGGGCCTTGGGCATGCTTTGCAAGGGTCTCTGTCCTTGAACTTGCAGTCTTCTTGTATCTTCCTCCCAAGGCACTGGGACTATAGTGCCCAGCTGCAACTTTTCTTATTACATTAATAAATTTCATATGTTTTGTTTTCCCAAGTTGCTAGGATTACAAGCATGCACCACTATGCCCGGCTCCTAAATACAGATTTTAATTATCTTTAGATTTTACTCCAAATTTCATTATTAATAATACCTAAGCAATAAACCTTTGGCAATTCTCTTCTAAAAGAAAATAAATTTTTCTTCTCATGCTATTGTACGCACCAAAAACTTATGTAACATTTATTTAAATTATGAAGTACAGTAATGAATATTTTGGAACAGATGATCCAGCCCAAGAATGAGATCATCGTCAATAACTTGATCTCAGGGCTGTGGGGTGTACCTCAGTAGTAGAGTAGTTGCCTAGCATGTACAAGGCTCTGAGCTCAATCCACAGCATTGAAAGAATAAAACGGTTGTTCTATTTGTTTCTCTCCAGTTCTAGTCTCCAGTACTCCAAGTTTAAAAAGACTCAGAAGACCCAGTGAGCCTTCAAGATTGTTAGAATTTTCTTGTCTTCTACTGGTTCCATACAATATCCAATGTTCAGAACTATTGCCCACTTTCACCATTTCTGTATTTTCCCTAACATCTCTCTTTCTATTCTTCAAAAAGAACTGAAAAAAATAGTTTTCAATATAGTGTCTCCTATTTTAAAATCATAGGTATTTAGAACTCAAAGGAAAATTACAGGTTTTCTTGTAGACTCTGCTTGCACAGTATAAGGACAAAGAACTTGCATCCTGTGGATTTCCATACTATTTAATATACACAAATATCTCTCCTTGAAACATCTTTCTTTTATCAGTCCTGTAAAATCACATAGAAAAAATTCTTTCCTCCCCTATATAACAGCTCATCAGATATGTGGAGATCATTATGGCCCTCTAAATTTTCTCTTTCCAACCAAATATCCTAATATTTTCAGAGTTCTTGGTTTTACATACTTTTTCCATTCAGTCCTTTCCACCAAAGCACTCTATTAAATCGGCTAAAAAATTAAATGAAACAGGTATCAGGCAGGAAATGTGAATGTCGGAATTTCTCATGGGGTCTATCAGAAGTGTTGCATAGTGAACATTCAGGAGTAGTCTTCTCTTCCATAAGAAACACAGTCTCTCTCCCTCCCCACTCTGTTTAGTTTGTTACATAGCTATATCAATCTCTTGTTTTCTCACTTTTAGTGGAGACAAAGGTGAAAGAATATGTCAATTTTAACCTTAAATCTTAGATCTAAGATTTAAATTTTTTCCACTTCAATCTTCCCTTTGTAAAAGGAAACAGTGCAGACATAATTATCAGGGTTACTGACATTTGGCCACAATGAAGGATTACATAGTTTACAGTAGCAACTTAAGTCTGGAAACACAGCTCATAGCAGCCTGAAGAGTTGAGAAGACAGCTCATAGCAACCTGAAGAGTCAAGAATATAACATAGACCCAACCGTTATTACATGTTCTACCTCCAAAGCCAGCCTGGAAATCCATTTTTGTTTTTGTTTTTATTTATCTTATGTGTATGTGTTTAATATGAAGTTTTCTGATATTTAAGTTTGGTAGGCAATTGAAAAAGGAAGGAAAGAAAGGAAAAAAGGAGAGAAAGAAAAACAAACTTGGTGATTCAACCCAGTGCTAGCCAACCAAAATACATAAGTACATCTGTCTTCCAGACAGTAGATTGGTAACTCCTGCTTACCAGTCACTGCTACTGGTGTTTCCAGAATCAAAGCCTTTTTGTCAGAAGAGTAAAGCAAAAGAGGCACAGCTGGGCTAAAGAGACTGTGCAAGGACTGAGCCGATGCCCTGTACCAGGGCAGTATCTAGAGAGCCTAGGACAGCAACTCCATGTAAGTCTTGGAGTGGACTGTGGTCAGAGGTGGGCATAGACTATCAGCAAAGTTTCTCATGGGTAGCAGGCTTTGCCTGAAAAGGTGTGGAGCAAGCCAGGGATGACCTTGACCCATGAGGGCACTGGAGGTGAGCATGGTAGGGAATACAGAGGCAGCCAAGTAGGTGGTAAATCTGAAGCTGGAACCAGTCTGGTGCAGGAGGTGAGCTGTAGGCAAGAAGTCAAGACAGAAGGCAGAGGCTAAATAAGGACAGGCAGCAAGGCTGGATTGATACTGAAAAATTTGTTTACATTCCTTGTACACAGAAGCAGGATTGACTCAAGGGCTGAGATGAAGCCAAGCATGTGAGGGGTCAGAGGTGACGGATGGTGTAAGGATGAACGGATGCAGGGAGGAAAAGAAGCAGTGCAGCAAAAACAAGTTTATTATCACAGAGGCAGTTTCCTTCTTGGCCTAAAAACCCTGAGGACTAAGTAATATTTGAAATGTACCTATGGTAATACAGGTATGTGTCATTTTTGTTAAAGTAGAGCAAAAATGAAACTATCAAGGGAATAGATTCAAAACATTGATACAGCCAAAGCTAGGGAGAATATTTGTGTGTGTATCCACATTGATTCATATATAACATAATTCTATACATTTTATATTTATATATTTGTATAATATTCCTAAAGTGACATGCCCTGGAAAGAAGATACTTTCCTGTTCTTTCTCTTCAGACTACCCTTTAAAATAATTTTTTAGATTTAAAAATTTTTAATTTAAAATGCTTTCATAAGGAAGACAGGGATTCTGGAAAGGAATTATTATCTAGGGGAAAGAATCCTAGATCAAAGAGCTTTATTGCAGCTGCAATTCCAAAATGTTATGCATGTAGCTGTTAATTTTTTTCATAATAAGTATACTCAGCAGCGATCTGGCTATACCCATTTTTAATGAAATATACTTCAAAAATTCTCCGGGTTAATTATGTGCCTGTCTTCCAGAGATAAAGACAACAGAGAGGTCCTGAGAATTTTGCAACATTTGATCATCACTTTTATCACTTTTATAACATTTAATCATCACTTTCCCAGTTTGACTTTCAGAATAAGTTATTTGATTGTACAATTATAAAACTGATAACCCTGATGAGATTCTGAAAACAACTATATGAAAAGAAAAAGAAAATAGCCTAGCAGAAAGTCTTGAGGGCTGGTACCACATCATTGAATTTGCCTCTACATCCCTAATCTAGTGTGGTACCTAGTGTAGATTGGTGCTTAATTAATACTTGTTGAATGAATTAATGTTTCATAATATGGAAGGTAATTTAAGATCTTTTAAGAAGATATAGATGAAGCTTCTCTCTGAATTTGTGCTTATAGAGGATGCATTTTTTTATGAGAATGATGGTAAATTTGGATGATAATAAATAGCAGGTTTGGAAAGATATTGTTTTATGGTTAAAAAAACCAAACTAACTAAAAAGAAACTTCCCAAGATGAGTGTTTGTTATTTTTGCTGGCAATCCAAAAAAAGCTAGCCTAATCCATTAAGGTATAAATTATGAAATCACATTCAGTTCCTTTCTTTAAAAAAGACCTATATTTGGGGGAGTAATCATATATAATATATACAAAATGAATCCTTGTAGCCAGTTTGGCTTCATTTCACAATCACTGACAAGGATAATATACAGATAATAGAGACCATATAGAGACTAAACTCTTAATCTAATTTAGCAATCAGTGGGACATGGCTACAATCATGATGAGTGATGAGATAAGAATAAATTAATCCAAGTGCTCAGACAATTCCAATATGTTGGACCCAAATCCCTTTTGTTAAACTATTGCAATGATTAGGCTATTTAAAAAACTACATCCAAAATATGAATTCAGCCAATCTAGAGAATTCAGTTGGCAGAAGGAGTTTGCATAAGTAAGACAGGTTGGAAACAACCTTGAAGACAGAAGTAGAGGTGACAGCAGATAATGATGTTTTCCCAACATAGGAAGTTCAGAGCTCAGCACAAGCTGTGCGGGCTCTGTCATACTTTAGCAGGACAGGAAGCCTCAGTGCGAGCATGAGGTTAGAATGTGTTTGATAAATTTACATCTTGAAACTGAAGTCTAGAGAGCTGCTAAGGCAAAAGCTGCCAATCGTAATAGATAAAGGCAACATTTTGTTAGAAAATCAAATGAAAGCTTTTTGTTTTTAATAGAAGCTGCTTTAAGTTAAATACGTTTTCTTCTGTGCTGCTACAGGAACCTGTGGCTGCCCCCTGAGGTTTTACAACAGGCAATCAAAATCGTGCAGTTCCACTCTGATACTTCCTCACTTTATATATGGTTAGGAATATTCAAATAACTTCTAGGAGTGTATATATATATGTGTGTGTGTGTGTGTGTGTGTGTGTGTGTGTGTGTACACACATATATATGCACACACACATACACACACACACATATATACACACACACATACACATATATATGTCAACTATTGCAGAGAAATTGAAAGCATAAGCTAAGATTTTTAAGACTTCCACATTATTTGATTGCTTAACAGTATGATTTTAAAACAATTTTAAGCCAGATTTTAACTGTAGATCTTGCCTCAAAAATATAAATGCTTCTCACTACAACTGTATTTGGCTACCAAGTCAGGTGCAGTGATGGAGTTTTGAAGCTTTAAAAAAAAAGAATGTGATTTTTCATATAACTAGAGTAGCAATCAGTATCTTCTAAGTTTTATTTAGAGTGGCTTATATGCCAATCCTCAAAGCCACAGATTGAGGAGATGGAGATTTTAACAGTATTTTGAAACTCACAAGTGTAAACAGATAGTGATTATTTAAAATAAATCATGATTTTTTTTTGGTGGCTATGATTTCATAAAGTAAATCAAACATTCATTCTCCAATATGAGCATCTTGGCATTTTGTTTATAATTTTTGTGTCCCAATTAGAAAATTGAGGCCTCACTTTCATGACATGTTATTTATTGCTAAGGCATAAATAAAATATTCTAATATGATTATGTGTGAGGGTATTATTTGAAATAAGGCATCAGAATCAATCTCCCTTAAAAGTTTTTTTGTTGCCATTATTTTTGTAGGAATTAGTTATATACCATCAAGAAATAAATAAAAATGTAAATTCAAATTCATCAAATTTGATTAGTTTTGAGACTATTTCTCAGAAAAAGCCATCCCAGCAGTCACAGCTGCTATTAATGTATAAGGAGCCATATACAGAAATCTACACAAAATAGATAAAAGACTTAAGTGTTATACCGGAAACTCTGAGAGTCCTAGAAGAAAATATGGGGGAGTCATCTTAGTCCATTTGGCAAGGTTTCTTCAGAGGCATACTCCCAAAAGCAGAGGCAGCAAAAGCAGATGTTTCCAAATTGCATGAAATTGAAACTCTTCTATACAGCAAGGAGATAATCGGCAGAATGAAGAGGCAACCTAGAGTAGGAAGAAATGCTTGTCAACTACCCATCTAATAATGGATTAATATGTGGAATATATGATAAATTCAAGCAACTGAGCAGCAAACAAATGAATAAGCCCGTTAAAATAGGCGTGTGTCCTGAGTAGACATTTCTTGAAAGAATTTTTGTGAAGGTCCAAAAGTACATGAAAAAAAATGCTCAACACTAATCATCGGGGAACTGCAAATCAAAACCGTAATGAGGTATCATCTCATTCCCGTTAGAATGGCTATCATCATAAAGACAAAAACAACAACTATTGGCAAAGATGCAAAGAAAAGGGAATCCTCATATACTATTGATGGGAATGTAAATTAGCAAAGCTCTTATGGAAAACATAAGATGGTTCCTAAAAACATGTGATGGTTCCTTAAAAAACTAGAAATAGAACTGATATATAAGACTGTAATCCACTCCTAGGTATATATCCCAAGAAAATGAAATCAGAATGTTGAAGAAACAGCTCTAATCATGTTTATTTCAACACCATTCATAATAGTCAAGATAAGGGATTACCCTGTATCCATTGACAGATGAATGGGGAATGGGTAAAGAAAATATGATATATATAAAAATGGAATAGTATAAGCCATAAAACAATGAAATTCTGTCATTTGAAGTAATATGGATGGAAATGAAGGATAATACATTAAGTGAAATAAGTCAAGCATAGGAAGACAAATACGGAAAGTTCTCATTTATATATGGAAGCTGAAGAGTTAGTCTGCTAGAAGTAGAGATTGGGATAGTGTTTACCAGAGCCTGGAAAAGGGCGGGGGGAGGTTGCTGGGAATGGAGAGAAGATGATTAAGGATTATGGGGGTGCAGTTGGATAGGAAGAATGACTTCTAATGTTCTACAGCAGTAAGATAGCTACAATTAACAACTAGTTGTCTATTGCAGAATAAGTAGTAGAAAAGATTTTTAATGCTCCAATACAGAGGGAAAAATGTGTAGGCAGCTCCTAGGCCTTGTGGTCAAGTCTCAAATTTCTACTATCCAAGGATGGAGAATCCACAATATTCACTATGACAGCTGCCTTAGTGAGTGCTCAGTTGGAGTAGAAGGATCAAGCTCGAGAAAATGGGGCAGAGTCAGATGAACCCACGTGGATAGAGTTTAGAATTTCTCATTTATCAGAATATAGATGTTGGGAAGGTGGAGCCAGCCAGAGAAAAGGGAACCACCTCTAAAGAAAATAGCCTCCCTGGTACGAACTGGGTTCTACTGTCTTGAGGCTTTAGTTAACACAGCAGTCTATTAATTATGAATGCTATTTTTCTCACTGCCTGCAGCCATAGCCCTGTGCCATCCGATCCCATCAGATCTCGGAAGCTAAGCAGGGTTAGGCCTGGTTAGTGCCTGGATGGGAGACCGCCTGGGAACACCAGAAGCTGTAGGCTTGGGAGAAGGACCGGGCAACCCCCTCCCAAAAATCAATCTGCCATTGAAAACCCTATGAACAGCAGAGAAGCACTGACAATAGTGTTTCCCCTGTTGTACAGAGGGTCGCTATGAATTGCATACTGACTCGACAGCACCTAACAACAACAACAATTTTCTCACTAATGTGCTTTACCAAGATTTTAATATATTTGCTTGGAAAAATAAATCCTTAATTATAACAACAGAAAATTATTATTGATAAAAGTACAGAGATTGCCTCACATAAAGGGCAAACTAGTTTTTTCTCCAGCCTATCTCCTTTGATCATTGTTACAACTCGTCTAATGGAAGTAGTCTGAGTTCGTTATTTGAAACAAAGTGACTACCTTTTGAGTTGGACAAGTATGAGAATGGGTGAAGTAGCAAGACATGATATTCAATTTATTAGGAAAAATAAGCAGAATATAAAAAAGGGATTGTTAAAAACTCACAAGGGTACAGAGATTTTATGATCAAATTCATCAATACTCTTTGAACTTTAAAAATTCATACAGTATGTACTTATCTGTGTCTGGCTTCTCTGACTCAGCATTATGTATTTGAGAGTCAGTAATGTTGTGTAGATTTATGGTTTTTAGGATTTTTCAATCTAAAATTGTCTTGATGTTGATGATAATGATTTGTAGGTGGCCTTGGCTTGCCATGCTTAAACAGTTTAAGAGATGTTTCTTCCGTTAAAAGATCTTTTCCAAGATAAAAAATATTCAGAAGCACCTACTTCCTTATTTACCAATGCCAAAACTTGCTGTAATTTTGATATAAATAATGATATTTTAGAGTACAGAAAAATCTTCCTAAAAACTCAAGGAATTTTCATATGTTGTTATGACAGTACTGCTGGTCTTAGTCTCACATGATGAAACTGAGTTCCAGAAGAGTTTAAAGGCTAAAGACTTTGGTTATGGTTTCATTTTGCATCACGTCTTGAATTTTGATGTAGATGTGTAGTGTGCCAGCTATGATACCATCCTTCCTGAATGCAGTCATAGTTCTGTGAGCTGAGGTTTTTGAAACATATGTGACTTCTGATTACATCAGTTGAGCTTTCTTTGTCTCAGGTAGTCAATTGTTGTTAGGTGCTGTCAAGTTGGTACTGGACTCATACTGATCCTACATACAACCGCCTAACCAGTATTGCCAGTGCTTCTCTGCTATTCATAGGGTTTTCAATGGTGGATTCATTTTTGGGAGTGGGTTGCCGGGTCCATCTCCCAAGCCTATAGCACCTGGTCTTCCCAGGCGGTCTCCCATCCAAGTACCAACCAGGCCTGACCCTCCTTAGCTTCTGAGATCTGACAGGATCAGACACCACAGTGGTAGGGCTGCAGGCCAAGTAGTCAGTACCACTGCCAATGAGCATGAGGGTTTTGTGTTAACCACTGGTGTCCTTTTAAAAAAAAACGAAAAGATTCAGTGCCTTGCTTAATGTTACCAGAAGATTTTGTGTGCATAGGAAGATTACCTATGCAAAGACTCAATTAAAAATGTCTTCAACTTTTATAACAAAGAGCTTTTTACCTGCACATGTGACAACACCTCATAGTGACAGCTTGTTATCTTTGATGAGATTGACTATCTGAAGAGTGAGAGTCCCATTATGTCCAAGTCTGGTCTGATGAGGGTCAGATGTATTTTCCAGAACTGGACAGATTTGCCACTGTGCATTTATTGGTAAAAACATTTGTATTTATTTCCAATTTTCTTTAATGAAGTATAAAGTTACAGTAATCTTATTAAAATATAAATTATGCTTAGATTTTTACATAACTCTTAAAGTGATGTTCATAAACTATTTGAAATAACTAGCTTTAAAAGTAGATTATGAAATTGCTTGTCTTTTGGTTGCAGCTGTGTACAAATATAAGAAAAAGACCAAAAGTAAGTATATAAAGTATTAGTGATGGCTCTCAATATGATTTTGGAAATATAAGTTTTGACTTATTTTATAGTTCCCAAATTTTGAAAAATAAGTGTTTACTACTATAAAGTGAAAAATGTTAATGGAAATAATGTGCTAGAGAAATTATTGAAAATTCTGTTGATACCCCTGGAAGTGTTCAACCAACCTATAATTAATCAAGTACACTTGAGTATATACTATCAGTAGAATTCTAGTAATTATGATATTAAGCATCAAAGCAGTCTCAGAAGGATTACTTTTTAGTCATGATGCTAAGGGTTCTGTGAATTTTTTTTCTTTTTTGCTTTACTAGGGGATTGAACTCAGAGCTTCATGCGTGCTGGGCAAGTGCTCCATCACTGAGCTGCACCCCAGCTCTTTTATATTTTTTATTTTTGAAATAAGGTCTTGCTAAGTTGCACAGGCTGCCTCTAGCCTTAAAGCTGTGAGCTTCCTGCCTCATCCTCCCAAGTATCTAGAATTACAGGCATGTGCCATGGTGCCCAACTGAAATTTCATGCTAAGTATGCTAACCTACAAATAGAATTAAAACCTTAGTCAGAACTGTAAACTACATTAGCACTTATGTTCTTAGTAAAGAAAGGCACATTTGATGGAATGCTGGATCTGCTCCAGTGGTTAATACTATGGGTTTTCCAGTTTTTTCTGAATTTCTATGGAACAATAAAAATTGTATTATATGGGTTTCTTCCTGTGAGTTTTATGTAATGCTAAGTTTTCATTAAATATTCCCATGTACCCTAGAGAAATAGTAGCAGATTTCTTAAAAGAAAGTATGTGTTTATGTGGATCTGCCTGCCTATCACCTCTAGATGCACTTGATACACTATGCCAAATTGGTTAATGCAAAAATATTTCACATGCTCACAACTTCTGGAGAACAAAACATGGGGAGTCTGTAGTTCAGCATCATTAGAAACACACAGTGACAAATGCCTAAAACCCCAGTGACTTGGGAGGCTGAAGCAGGAAGATCAAACTTGGAGGCTAGAGGCAGCTTTCATAACTCAGCATGTCCCTGTCTCAAAAAAATAAATGAGCTCTAGGTGCAGCTCAGTGATACAGAACTTGCAAAGTACTGTGAAGCCCTAGATGCAACCCTCAAGTACTAAAAAAAATAAATAAATACAAAATAAAAAAGAGCCACTTGAACATTTTGCAGGGACTGTGGGTATCATATTTCCTGTAATAAATTAGACAGTACATTTTGATGTGGAACTGATTCGTCATGATCCACTAAGGTATTGCAACTCCTACAGATACTTTCTCTGCTTTGTGGTGGTCAGAGAGGAAAAAAAACTAACCATAAGGATAGCCTCAAGACTGCTAATGACTTTGCAGAATGTCATCATTCTGAACTCATATATGGCCCTTTCAATTAATAGGTTATGGCATGCTTAATACATGTTCTTCACTTTCTGATAATTAATGTGGGACAAAAGACCAGGTAAAGTGGCATGAATGTCAGAAAGCAGTACTAACATGCGGAATTCATTTTCTCATGTGTTCACTCAACAAATAACTTTTGAGTGGTTCTGTGCCAGATGTTTATCTCAGTGGTAGGACCACGACAGTGATCTACATGGGCAGAGCTCATCCCTCAGGAAGGTTGCATTCACCATTTATTATCACAGTGGATATATCATACATTGCCCAAGTTTTAATTTTCTGATGACTCAGCTGTGCCAGGCATGGGATGTCCTTGAGCCAGCTCTATGTCTTCACCCATCATCATTCAGAATATAATCCTAGGACCACTTGCATCAGGATCACTTGGGACACCTTTAAAAATCAGAATCAGATCCTTCTGGAAATCTGCCTTTTAAAAGCATCTTAGCTGTCACTTCACACAGAAGTTTAAAAACCCCTGGCAGAGGCATTTATGTCTGATATTTATTATAAGGAGATAATAGCAAAATATTTGGAGACAAAATGACTTGAACACCTTGCGACCATAATCAAAATTGTTGATTTGCCACAAAAGCTGTGGTCTTGTCATCTCTAAAACTCTATATTTGGAAAGAAGCAGCTGTAAACTGGTTAAATTAATGATTTCCAGATCACAGATTGAAAAATTTACTAAAATATGCTCAACAGCATGTTTTAATACTCTGCTAAATTTCATCATTTCTCTTCTTCCTGTGATTCTTGTAGATATTTTTGCGTTGACTTTTTTCCTTACCAAAGAACATTTAATTTTTTATATCAGTTCAATCATGTGTGAAAGAAGGAGAGTTAAGTTCTTAATCCATGTTCTTTTTCTAAAATTGGAGGTAAATAAATACTTAAATAATTAAAAAATCACAGATGGAATACCTACAATTAAAACTATAGACATAGCAACAGACATAAAATTTCCTTTCAAAGCAGGACATGAAAGGATCACAGCTGTTTTTAAAAACTGCTTTGCAAAGAAATATGAAATCGGCTTGATTGATAATAGTTAATGCTCTTTAAACATCTGTTATGAGGAAGGCCTTCTTTGATTTTTTGGTAACTTCTGAAAACTGAAGACATTATTACAAACTTCTTGCTAGCCTAAGCAATACTAGTTTAATATCTGGTGAAATATAAAATTCTTACTTTCATGTCCTTTATATCCCCGGTCCAATCAAAAGCACATCATATAAAAGCAACTATTTACAAAAGAAAGTTCTCTATTTGTCTTGCCAGCCTGGAAATTGGCCATCCATAAGAAAACTGTATGATTTTAGTGAGTCCCTGTCTCAAAAAGTAAAAAAATGGGCTGGTGGCAGAGCTCAGTGGTTCAGCACTTGCAGAGCATGCAGGCGCGAGGCCCTGGGTTCAACCCCAGTACCAAAAAAAAAAAAGAAAAAGAAAAAGAAAACTGTATGATTTTATTCACCAAATGTTCAAAAACTAAGCTTGGTAACCTTTGTATACACGCATCCCAGTCATTCCTATCTCTGATGTTTCAGCAAAACAACATTCTCACTCAAGCCTATGAGCTTTGCAGGTTTAGTTTTCTCCCCTGAAATACTTACTCCCATTCTTTCTTACCTTGTTTTTACATGTTTTGATCCTTGAAATCACAGCTGGTATTCCACACAGGGTCTGGGGTTTAGCTCAGTTGGTAGAGCGCTGCACTGCAGTCTCTGAGGTCCCGAGTTCAATTCCCAGCACCGCAAAAATGGGAAAAGGACCTGGCAATCCACTCCCAAGGCAATCCTGAAACAGCCATTGAAAACCCTATGAGGCTCCCTATGAGTTGGATACCAACTCGAGGGCACCTAACAACATCAACAACGTTCCACATGGGGTGCCTCCGCTCATCCTCCCAGCAGGGAGGCCCCTTTCCAGCCTCAGCATTCAATCCCAGGATGCACCATGCTGTGTGTCCTCTTATGTCTGGTGTGCAAGTGTCACAGCTGGCTCTAGTCATCAAGGAGCCCCATTCTGAGGGCCACTCCCAAGCCTCTGGGGGGTCAAAAAGCTCTGAAATTTAAAGCCAGGTGGCAAACTACTGGTCCTTAACACATTTCAGCACACAGAGGTTGGGTGTAGTCCCTTCATTTTTGGTTAGTTTGCTTGCTTATTATTTATTTTTTGTTTGTTTGTTTTTTAATTAGTATGAGAAAAGGATGTGACAATCCATTCCTGAGGCAACCCTAAAACAATAAACCATTAAAAACCTTCGAGGGTCTCTATGAGTCAGACATGACCCTATGGCACCTAACAACAACAAACAACGTGTATTTAAACATTAAGGGAGTGGCCACACCAGACCCAATAACTTGGAATTTAAGGAATAGCTGTCCTTAGTAGTTGTCTTTAGTAAGACAGCTGTTCCTTAATGGACAAATAGTTTTTCACTTAAGTTCCTTCACTCATTTGCTCCCAGCCCCTGTAGGCATTAGAATGTGTGTTTCACTCCCTAATCTAAACTCTACTAGCCTTAGAAAAGAGGACAAAGCATCATTATACCTAGTTCCAGATTATCTTTATATCTCAATGAACTCAACTCTGCTCTTGGTTTCTCCCCTTCAGAAAGTCTGCTGGTGGTGGTGGTGGTGGTGGTGGTGGTGGTGGTGGTGCTGCTGCTGCTGCTGCTGCTGCTGCTGTTGTTGTTATTGTTAAGTGCCATTGAATTAGTTCCATCTCATAACAACCTTCACAGGGTTTTCATTGACTGATTGTTTTGGGATTGCTTTGGGAGTGGATTGCCACATCCTCCCATTTTGCAGTGCTGGGGATGGAACCCTGGTTCTCAGGGAATGCTGAGCAGGTGCTCTACCAGTGGTGCTTTCGAAAATGCCATGTTTCTCTGTATCTCTCCATCCAGCACTGTGATTACTCTTGTGTCTACACATGATCTAGATCTTTGAGGTAAGAACGTCTCTTCTTCACTTTTGAATGTTAGCTAACATATAGTGGATGTTCAGTAAAGAGTAGTGTGTTGATTAACTTTGGCATAGAGACGTTTATGTGGTATAACTCTCAGACTCAATTCTTTTCTATATTTTATTGTAACAGGAGAAATTACAGTTGTTAGAAGTGTTAGAAGTGTCACATAATGCACTGGAACTACTAAGGGAGTTAGAGATCTTCCTAAGGAGACAGAATTAGATAAGAACTGACTAGACTTTTGGTACTGAAACTTTAATTTGCATCCACATCTCTTGGGATCTTATTAAACTGAAGTTTCTAATTCAGTAAATCCAGATGGGCCAAAGAGTCTGCATTTTTTTTCGGTGTGTGTATGTGTATGTGTTACTTGGGGGTTGAACCCAGATCCTGGCACATACTTTGCTCTACCACTGCACTGCACGCCCATCTCCCTCTTTTTATTTTTAAATCTGAGTCAGGATCTTGCTAAGTTTTAAGCAGGCTTCCTCTGGCCTCAAACTGGATATCCTTCTGCCTCCACCTCCTGAGTTGCTGGGATTACAGGTGTGTACCACTGCACCCAGCTCTATGAGTCTGCATTTCTTACAAACCTTAGGTATTGCCTATAAGGACACCCTACATATATGATTCTTTAAGAGAGAATTTGGTGTTGGTTAAGTGGTAGACCATTCTCCTTGCAAACAGATAGCAGACACACTCCAATCTGAAGATGAGGAGGCATTTCTGCAAGCTAACTGGTTTTAATTATTCAATGTGCAAAGAAATATGAGTACTGGACCCTGCATAGAGTGTTTGTAGTAAGCCAGCAAATTTTCTTTGTATAATAAACATGGGAACCTTTACATATTTAGGAAGCATTCACTTTAGGAAAAAATGCACATTAAAGAAGGCCTTTTGATTTCAGTTCAAGAGCAAGCCATCTGGCCATCTCCTTGTGTAGTAATCAGGCTAATGGTGCCAGTGGCTTCATTGGAGAAAGCATAGAATGGCACTTTAAAATCTGTTCAATGGCTATTTTTAGACTCTGGCAGCACAGGAATGGCGTGTTTATTTCATGTTTAATGCAACCTTCCACTTCAAACTAAAAACGTTTCTTTCCCTCTACTGAGTTTCTATCAAGTTTTTCAAGAAACACTGCCAGCTTTGCATATCCCTATCCTCTAAGATGATTAACTGTTTAAAATTGAAAATGTAAATCCTGCCACAGGCCCCTGGTGAGGCAAAAAGACAACTCAAGTAAAACGTTTCCAGATGGTTTAGGCATTATGTTCTTTACGTCCTCGAAGCAAGAGAGGATCTTAAACCGGTTGGTTGGTAAAAAGTCATAGGGAGAAATATTTGGCAGCTTCCATTTCCCAAGGCTGTGAAGGCCACTGCACAGTACCTGGCGTAGCACGTTAGGGGGATTCTGCTAAGCAGCTGTTTAGCTCTCATGCAAGCTGCCTTAGCAGAGAGTGGGGTGCCTTGGGCTGCTTCCTGTTTTGAATCCTTTTGTACTTCTAACCTATTTTACAATCTCAAAACGTCTTTTCAACCTGACAGTTTAGAGTTTGAGTGCAAGTGTATATGTTAATCCAAATCAATGGTTCTTACTGTGTGAGAAGAGCCTTTATGTCTATGTTAGTAATATTGAGTTTTTACAGAAAAGAACTGTCAGGTTTCTCACCAGAGCAGATACTACCTGGAGTCATTTTTGTACCTTTGAGCAATTTAGTCACTTCTCTTTCTGACAATCACTTCAAGTATATCCTCTGCCATTTTACAAGAGAGAGACACTCAAGTTACTGCTATTTCTAGCTTTCAATCACAAATCCATAAAAATCATGTTGCTGCGAAGGACAGTGAGGAAAAGGGTATGGATTTTGAGCAGGTGCCACACTGTTTATTTGCTTTCCACAGTTTGTATAAGACATTTCAGCATCTAGGACACTTTAATCCCAAGGTGCATTTGGCATCTGTTGAATACATGTATTTAGCATTTAAATGGTGGTTTGTGTTTCCAAAGTGTTTTGTGAACACTAATTAGCATTTTTTACAGCATGCCTAGGAGATGGGTTAATATCATTATCACCATTTTATAGATCATAAAAGTGGGATGACAGAAGGTGAATTATTTGAATAAAGAAATATAACCAGTCAAAGATATCCAAGAATGGATTTGTAGTATTGACCCAGAGATCACATGTATTGTAGCCTCTGGGCATCAGCACCCCTCCAGTCAGCGCTCAGAGGGGCTTACTATTAGTAAGTGCAAAAAATGTTTTGTTCAACCAGCAGAGGGACTAATTATTAGAGAGCTTAAGTGATTACTACATGAACTAAATTGGCTATATGTAAGCAAAATGCATCCCACAGAGATCTACTTACTAACACTATAACTAGGTTTTGTAGCATGCATCTCTATGATACAAAACTATGGAAACTTTTTGTGACAGCAAGAAAATGTTTTTTATTGAGTATTCTATGAAAAATGTCTTAGAATCTAAAAAGCCATTGTTATGAAAGCTATATGGATGTGTCTTCATTCCCAATTGGGGGACTAAAAACTGAGGTTTATGAGTTACATTCCCTGTTCAAATCATTTAGCTGGTTTGAGGTGACTCTTAGACTCAAACACAATTTCATGTGTCGGGGCCTGGAGCCCAGCCAGGAGAAGGGGAGAGCCGAGGATGAAGGAGACGAAGAGGCCAAGACTGATGGTCTTGAGCTCCACTTTTCTCTATATCATGCTTATATAGTAACTCAAGGAGATACTAAAAATAGCTCACAAAGGTAACTGCAGTGCAATGGACTTTGTAAGAGTCATAAGGTTTACAATCAGTTTAGTTAGCTTTCCAGTAACAGATTGATCCTAAAGATACAATCAAGGAACAAAGTTCAGATCTATACTCATGTTAATATAGTAACTAAAGAGACAACAAAGTTCAGCAGAGCCTCTGGTGTGTTGTTTCCTCGTTCCACAGGTAGCAGAGCTTCCTGCTATGGTCACATCTGTCACGTAGCCATTTATGCAGGCAATGCCTCTCAACTCATATGGGGCCTCTGGCTCCCGACATTCATGAAAGTATCAATCTGTACCAGTGAGCTTCTCAGTGATGACTTCTTTCTCTGTCTCTGTCTCTGTCTCTGTCTGTCTCTCTCTCTCTCTCTCTCTCTCTCTCTCTCTCTCTCTCTCACTGCAAGTACTACTACTCTTCCTCCTCCTTCTCCTCCTCTTTCTCCTCTTCCTCTTTTATTTTTCTGAGTCTTACTGCTTAGCCCATGCTGGCCTGGAACTCACTGTGTAGCCTAATCTGGCCTTGAACCCAGGATCCTACCACCTCTGCCTTATGAGTGCTAGGATTAGGGGCATGTATCGCCACACTTCCACATCTGGCCCTTCTCTTTTTCCCTTCTATCAATGACTCGGGTGAAGTTATACATAGCAAGCCCACCATGTTTTAAAACCCTGTGAAGATAAACACCGCAAATATTAGTTAAAAGAATAAGAATCTACTATATTTCAAAAGGCCAAAGAATGAGCAAAATCTAATGATGAACTACCCAGGTCATACCTGGAGCACTATTGAGGGTTTAGTTTTGGTTATTATACCCTAAGGAGACTAAAATCCAATAGAAATAAATTTAGAGAAATGAGACTAATGTTGATAGCATCTGTTTAAGTGATATAGTAGCCCCCCAAGTGACCATAGCTGTCTTTCACATGAAGGGGTGTCATAAAGAAGAAGAATAGAATGCAAGTTTGGTACCATAGCACGAGTTGTTAGAATTAGTACCAGGGGCTAAGAGTAAAAGGACTAAATATTCAATAGAGAAAATTTTCCTGAGGAATATAAGAAATAAGTCAGCTGAGCAGAGGTACCAAATCCCTGTCACCAAAGTTATTTGTCTGTCATAGCAAGTAGCAAGAGCATGTGTCTGGAGCTTCACCTGCTACATTTGGAATTCCAAGTCTGCCTTTGTTCTGATGTTCTCTTGTTCTTAAAGAATCACATCAGGTTACCAAGGGTCCTTTACAGGCAAGAGGCACCTGGTAAATACTTAATGTCAATTTTCTGATTTAGCAGCATCCAATAGAATACATTTAATATCAGCTGAGAGGCTTAGACAAGATGTGCTCTAAAGTCCTTGACATATAACCTTTGATGGATAACCTGGATAACATTTGATCAGGTTGCCATCAGTCAGGGCACTGAAGTTTCTCCTATGTTTTTGCAGCAAATCTCTGAGAAGTATTACTTTAGTGTAAAGGGAGGAGGAAATTGTGATCAGAGGAATGTTCAGTATAATAAAAATATTATTTCTTAATTCTGTATTAAGGTACTTACAAGCAAGGTTCACAAAGAAGTTGTACATGAGACCATTTTAAATTCAGTTAGAAGTTTTCTTTTACATATTATTTCTTCCCTCCTGGACCATTTTAAATCTTTCCAATTGAAGCATCATAATAAGTGAAATAAAACCCTGAATGCAATACCTAGTACACAATTATGACTTTTCTATAAAAAGGCAAATTAAATCTAATAACATTAAATGAGTGAATTAGCATATGTCAATTATTCTCACCTAAGCAAATTTGTCCACCAGGCTGGATGTTTGAGTGGTAGGCGATTCAGGGTATTGATGATAACAGAGGGTGATAGCAGAGATGGGCATCAGCAGCTGCTGAAATCAGCCAAGAAATGCATCCAAGGTTGCTGACAGTACTTACGGAATCGTATCTTGGTCCAAGTGCCTATCTCATGTGACACAGACCATTTTTAACTAAATGTTCCTAATAGTAGCATTTTTCCCCTCCAAAGAGCAAAGGCAGCACAGTGATTTGAAGATAAAGGAGGCATGTGCTACTGGAGATATTCTGTTTTTAAATGGTACTCATTAGTACCACTTAAAGATTATTCTATCTTAGATGATTTCTGTTAAAAATTTCCTTTCCAGTTTGGATCTAAATCTAGAGCAGATTAAGTATTTGCATCCTATTTTTATTCATAGGAAGATTATGTAAATTGGAGCCACAAATTTACCCATTCCAACCAAGCAGAGTTAAATTAAAACAAGCAAGTGCCTTGTCCATCTGATTTCCAATACCTGCCTTACTTAGAAGTGGTCATTTAGAAGTCATGATATAAGAAGCTCCTTATCTCCCTGCCACCAAATCCTCAGCCCTGCCAGCATCTGCAGCCACTTCTTCTCTTCCTATGAATTGTACACCAGGAAATGTCTTTTTCTTCTACCAAGGGCATGCCAATGCTTCGGGCCTTGTTTCTTTCTCAGAGGTCCATCTCCTTCCCTTCACAGGTCCCTCCCTTTGCTTACTGATTTATCCTCTCCTTTCAAAATCAATTAAAATATGTACTGAGCACCTATTATTTGCTTTTCTGCTATCTTCTGCATTTGGAGATACAGCTTGCCCCTAAAAAGTTTTGATTCTTCTATTGTCACAGAGAAGATTGTTGGTGACCACTTTCTCCCCAATTAAATGTAATTTCCTGCCAATAGCCAGAAAACACCTACCCTGCCATCAACTCTTTGCCTATGGAAAGGAGTCTCCAGCAGTGAGAAGATTCTGACCAGACAGGGATGCTCACTAGCAAATGAGGAAGAGGGTTGCAGCCAGGGGGCAGCAGTGACCAGTAGAGGGGTTTCACCAAAGCTACAGCTCGCCCTTTGCAGGTAATGCCAGGGAACAGATCCAGAAAGTAGAGCAAAGTTCAGGGTGGGAGGCAGAGGTTGTTTGTTGTTGTTGTTTAACTTTTCAACGTAAGTTTTGGGGTCTCAGTGATGTATAATTTCTATTTCTGTTCATGGTGAAGTGCTTGAATTATCATTCATTCTTATATGCCAGATATTTTTCAAAAAGCATTTTGTATGTACTAGTTTAATCTTCATGATAACCATAATATTTTTCACATTTTATGAGTTAGAAAACTAGAAAATGGAAATATTAAATGATTTGTGCAAGATCACATTATGTGGAGCAGAATCCAAACCCACGTTGTATGATGCCAGACTCAACCACTGCTATAATTAAGTGCAACTCTATAAATGACTTGTTTAGAATAGACAGATAAGATTCTCTGGATCTACACAGGAAGACAATGTAAAAAAGTCTAAGTAAAAAAGTTTCCTGCATTCTCTCATGCAAATATTCCCAGTGACTTTGGTCCATTTGTCTCAAAAGAACAAAGAATAAAACCCATTCTAAGTCTCTTCTTTAGAAAACAAAATCCCAAGTTGGCAGAGACACAGTTCTTACAGCCAATTTGGGAATAGGTGGAGTTTAGCTCTGGCTGGGATTTAACTCATTTGGTAGAGTGCCACTCCACACTGCCTGAGGACCAAGGTTTGACACCCAGCACCACAAAAATTGGAGAAGGATGTGGCAATCTACCCTCAAAAACAATCCAGAAACAATCAGCCATTGAAAACCTTATGAGAGCTGCTATGATTTGGACCCAACTCTAGGGCACCTAACAACAACAACAAGGGTTTAACTCAGTTGGTGGAGTGCCACTCCTGGCTCTCTCAGACCCTGGGTTCAGTCCCCAGCACCACAAAAACAGGAGAAGGATATGGTGGCCCAATCTCAAAACATTCAGCAATTGAAAACTCTATCAAGGTCACTATGAGCTGGATACCACTTGAGTGCACCTAACAACAATTTGGGGAGTATTTTATGTGTGTATTCCACAATGTTTCTATTCTTTTCCTACATGAAAATCTTTCCTTTCAGTCAAAGCACACGCTAAAGTATACCCACCTAAAGTGACGAGAGAGAAAGTAGTGTGTAAAACTGTAGTAGATAAAACATCTGTAATTCGTTTTTACATATAGACTATTAATACTTTAGAATTTATTTGTGGGCATGGTCTACATTAACAATCAAATTAAATTTTCCCAATTATAATTACCCTAATATATTTGTTGACTAATTTGTCCTCTACTCACTTATTAGAAATGCTCCTTATTAAAATATTAAATTTGTTTGTATATATAAGACTCTTCCGGGGTTGTTCATTTCATTCCATTGATCTATTTGTCTATTCCTGTGCTATCACTACATCATTTAAATCACTCAAAGAAACTGTATGTCCTCCCTTTGAAGATTTTTTGACTAGTTTTATGTGACCATAGATATTTTAGATAAAGCCTATCTGTTCCACTTTATAGTGAATATGTTCTCTGGAAGTGCATGTAATTATGTGTCCTGTTCACTTCTTCTCACTGCTCAGCACTCCTTTGCACTCTGAGACTATCCTATATCTTTCTTTATAAATTCTATGCTTTTCCAGTTTTTTCCCTTTGGAATAGAATCCACTCCTGCCTTTTCTGACTCATTTGTTTTATCTTGTCATGTGGAGTTTGGCTTGACTACACCATCTTACACAGGAAGTCTGTATTCCTTCTTTTGAAGACATAAAATGACTCCCTAAATTTATGTATTTATTTTTCATGATATTTTTCATTATGCTTCTTTGAAGTGACAGCTTTGTAAAACAGAGCTATGAGGATACCCTAAGAGGGAAATCTTGCAAGATGTTAGAAAAATCATATACCAATTGTAGTATGTACCTCACAATGCAGATGGAATAAATTTACATAGCTGCAATCAACTCAGATCTAAACTCAGGTGATATGCATGTAGCAATATTGTGCCTACTCTATGTAATTGCAATTACCTTCAAGTTTATTTTGCCATCAAACAAGCAATTTTTCAATCAGCATAAATTGTGCAAATCAGTGCTCTGAGATATGTTATTTCATTCCCTTATCATGTATTTTTTAATACCCAGTCCCACCCTACCCAGAAAAATAATAAAATTTAAGAAAAGATAGTATGGAAAGCAAACGTGGAGGCCAGAAGTAATGTCTGAATTGGTTCACATTCCCAAAAACCTAAATGTGAGAAGAATAGAATAAAACTATCAGCAAGACACATGATTTCACTTAGTATAGAAACAAAATATCTTTAAAAAAATAAGGTATGTTTTATTCTTTATTAATATTTCCTTCTTTTTTAGATAACTTAAAAGGCATACATAGAAACTGTTTTAACAAAAAAAGACATTTTGGTAGAAAGAGGTTAGTCTCACATCTCATTTCTTTTCACAAATGGCACCTGCTAGATCCCAACTTGTTGCAGCTTCCTCTCCCTTCCGCTTTTAGATCTTTCTGAATTTGGAGCCCCAAAGAGCTGTTCCCTTTGATTCTAAATTCTTGTCTAAAAAATCTGTTTGTTTCTCCTAAAACAATATATTTATCTTCTTCATTAAATGAGGATGATTTAATCAGATTTTGTCATCTTTAATTATCCCAACAGTAGTCATAAAAAGCCACATGAAAAACTTGATAGCACTTTTGACAAAATAAATTTATAATTCAATGGCTGTGGAAGACTGAAAGTAACTAATTAGGTAGCTGACAAGCCAACTAATTAAATAATTAAATCCCTAATTGATAAAAGAATAAATTAGAAAGCTAATTATTACAGTAAACAACAGACGTGGGGTATGGTTAGCTCTGTGATACCTTAGAAAAAGCCAGAGTGTTCTGAAATTAGTAAAAGTTGAATCTGTATGGTAGCCAGTAGCCAGAGCAAAAAGGAAGAATAGCATTTGAATTAACAGGGCTGTACACAAAAGGGCAAAGTAATTGAGAACAATGATTTCAAACATTTTCTTTTCCTTTTTCAGAACTTTCTTTTCAAGTGAACTATTACTTGAAAACCTAATATGTAACAGCTTAAAGCAGAACTGCTCTGATTGAAGGGAAGAGGGAAATAGACCACAGAGTCCCATTAACTTGTCCTTCTGATCTCTTCTGGATCTCTGATTTAACATGTTCAAAATTAGTCATTTGCACCTGTATCTTCTGGTAATTTTTTAAGTATTAATATCTTAGATCTATAGAAGAGACATTTGCAATAATTCAGATTTGAAAGAAAATTCAGGAAAAAGAGGGGAAGAAATGAAGAGATAATTAGGGAACAGCTGTAAAAAAATTAAAATGGATAGACTGGGATGCTGGAATGAGGAAGAAAGGAGGAGTCTGAGATGATACTCAGCTAATGAGTCTATACATCATGAAGAAAAACAATTCTACAAAGTACAGAATTGGGAAGCCCGAAGAAACTATATTTTTTATTTGTGTTAGTATAGGTATATTTTCTTCAGCTTTTTCTCTCTTTCAATATGTCACTGTGCTAAAATGGACTTAAAAAGAACTTGAGGACTAGATTTATTCTGATTAGATCTTTAAGTGTCTGTCTTATCCAAAAACCTGTTATCTGTTCATAGACATGTGTTGTGCATTAAGGTTTCCTCCCCAGACAGGCTAGGCCTGTAGCACTGACAGCTGAAGATAGAAGAGGGAAGGGAACACACAGTCCTGGACTTCAGAAAATACCAATGTTTTTTGAGGAGGCAAATGTATCTAGATGAATATATAAATGTAAAATTAAAACTAGGTAAATAGTGAGCAGGGCTGGGATTTAGCTCAGTTGGTAGAGCACTGCTCTGCAGTCTCTGAGGTCCTGAGTTCGATTCCCAGCACCACAAAATGGGAGAAGGACATGGCAAGCCACTCCCAAGGCAATCCTGAAACAGTCAGCCATTGAAAACCCTATGAGGGTCACTATGAGTCGGATACCGACTCGACGGCACCTAACAACAACAAAGTAGTGAGCAAGAATGGCATCTAGTACCAAGAGAACTTACCAGTCCTGATGTAGTCAGAGAAAGTATACAAAAAGCAGGGCATTTAAGCAGAGTGAGAGTTAATTAGGAGAAGAAAGGAGATTGAGAGATGGGAGAACATTTGAAGTAGAGGAAAAGGCGTGTGCAAAGGTGCTAAGAAGAAAAGAGGACAATATGGCTGGATAATAGTGGGTGAGAACGGAGAGAGAAGCTGGAGAGGAATACAGAAACAAGACTCCAAGAGCTCTTTACTCGATAATCCCTGGATGACATTGACAGGGAAAGAGAGGGTTATAAGTTCATAGCTGGGTCATAGAAATGTAATTTATTGCATCATAGAGAACTGATTGGAGAGTGTCCAGATGAGTTGGACAGATAGGTGGCTATCATCGAGAAAGTTATTGGGCTATGGTAGCTACCCTGAAGATAAAAAAAGAAGAGAATCATGATTCCAAGGATAGTTAGGAAGCTGGTGGCATGGCACACACCTGTAATTCTAGCAACATGTGGAAGGAAGTGAAGGTAAAGGATTGTGAGTCTGAGGTCAACCTGGGCTACATAATGAGACCATGTCTCAAAAAAAAAAAAAGGTAGAAAGTAAATAGATCGGAATGATTTAGAATGATACAGTCAGAATAATTACTGGGCATGACATCTTATTTTGCAAAAATCACTTTCCCAATTCAATTTTATTTGTGATGTTTTGATATATGGGAAGTTTTAATGCTAATATGCTATAAAATCTATTATTTCCTTTATATTTTTTGTTTATACTTTGTTTGCTTAAAAGAATTTCTCCATGTGCTTTGAAAAAGTAAATATTGACCTACATTTTCTTCCGTTTCTTTTATGATATTTATTTCTTTTTGTAGGGGGTAGTACTAGTGCAATTGAAGTCTTTCATATATCTGGATAAACATACATATATGTACATATATTCATATAAATGCATACGTATGCACATATACACATATGTGTATAGATTAAGTATAAGACATAAGGTAGGTGTAGGTATAAATTTATCTTTTCCTTGTAAATAGCTTTTTTTTTTTTTCAGTCCATGGAGAGTTGAACCCAGGACTGGGCTGCAGCCTCAACCCATTTTTTATTTTTTACTTTGAGTTTGGGCCTTGTGATTTTGTGAAATATTTTTATAATGATTAAGCCATTGAGTTTAACCTTAGAACTTAGAAAAATTAGGTATAATATCCATGTAAAGATTTTAATTTCAGTAATCTGTTTAAAAACAACCCTGTAAATATCTTGTAAAATATTTGGAACTATAGTGTTAAAACAGGACCGTGAAAATAAATCCAGAATCTACTGGGACTTGCAATGTGTAGTTTTGTTTCTAAATAAAACTCAGCTATTGATTCATTGATTGTACTAACCATAAAAAGGATTTTATCTGTTCAAACAGAATAATTAAAAACTTCTTATAATCATGTTAAAAGATAACTCTGCTAACTTAAAACCCAAATTACTCTTTATTCTTTTACCACAGCTGTTGGGGAGCCATGAATACACTCTGAAGCCTATGTGGTCTTATGAAACTACATTATTAATCTTTAACATAAATTATGCTTTTCTGTCGTGTCAAGTTTATACATGAGAAAATAAAAGATAAACTATACGCACTACCCACTTTTGGGTCAAGATGTGACAATATAATTAGAAAGGTCAAAGGGGTTCAAGTCACTGTATTTTTATTTCAAAAAAACTTGACTTTTAGAACATTAGGCTTCACTTATTTTTAGTTACCACCATCTTGGAAACGCCCACCTATTTATTAGAGCTGTGGATCTTGTCTATTCTCACAGCAGTGCTGTGCCCATGTAGAAGTCTACAGCAGTATAATTAAGATATTCGTCTAAGAAAAACATTGTAATAGACATCCTGCCATGCTTATGTTATTATAATTGGGTGTTTAGCTCTAGGGATGGTCATAATTTATCATAAAACTTTACTGTTAATAAAATCTGCTAGAAGGAAGCACTACTTATCTCCTTGATTACACTATAAGGAGGGGAATCTTAATTTGAGCCTTTCCTTTTTTACTTTTTTAAGTTAATGAGAAAAAGGAGTATTAGGTGAATTAAGGGATCTAAGTACTTTAGCTCAATGCTTCACCAGGTATTGCCCACAACACACTTTTTTTTTCTTTTGAGAAAAAGAAAGGGTTTCAATATGCAGGTTAGGCTGGCCTAGAACTTACTGTGCAGACCTCATGCTTCCTTGAACTTACATCAGTCCTCCTCCTTCAGTTTCCTGAGTGCTGGGGTTACAGGCATGTGTCATCAAGCCTGGCACCCAGACTCACATTAAAGAAAAATTGCAGGAAATGAAATTAAGCAGGCAAGAAAGACACTACTAAGACTATTGCAATAGGGGAGAGAGATTGAACTTCATTGAAACAAAAGGCAGGAGAAGGGATTTTCTTTCTTCTTTTGTTTTTCTTCTCTTTTTTATAGTATAAATTTAAAATGTATGTGACATATATATATATATATATATATATGTATATATATATATATATGTACACACACACACACATAGTGATGCAATCATGTCTCTAAGTGCTGGGGTGAGATAGTGGAAAACACTAGAAAACATTAGAGGGGAGGCTGGTTAGGGTGACCCTGACATCTGGGTTAATTAATTGGGTCTTATCAAAGTTAAACTACTCCACTACTCCCTTCCCACAGAGACTGGGAAGTAGAGCACTGCTTTCTGACAGTTATTTCAAAAGCATGTCTCTTAGGTCCTTCAGAAAGACATCGCTGAGTTGCAAACCTGGCAAAGGCTAGATTTACCTCTTAAAGGAGCAGAGAAGGATCTGTGATTGCAAGATTTCTAGAAGTAAATGATTTTCTTAAAGGGAGGTTAGGGACCTATACTCAGGAAGAAACTATGTAAAGTTCATTGAAGCTGGGTGGGGGGATGTTAACACTATGTTAGTCACCTTTTAGTAAACTGCTAGATTTTACCTGATGATCTGAAAATGATATGAAAGTATAAGCCCTTTTGTACGGATAAATAATATTGAATCTTAAAATCTTTAAACTTTATGTAGAACTAAAGTCTACTCATTAGGAAAGTATTACATTAGATGTTAGAATACAGCAGCACACTAGATATTAGAAGGCAGCAGGGATGCCCTTGCATTGCACTTCAGAGTATGAGAAATTTAACCACCTGAAATACACCAAATGATAAGAATTACAGCCACTCGTGTTCAGTATTTAGTCTGTGCTAGACAGCAAGTTACATATAGCACAGAGAATAACCCAGGAGCTCTTCTTTTCCCAGAGGGTATAACTTTGTCCATGGTCAAACAGTCCAAGGTCAAACTGGGCATGCATGAACACTTGCTGACAGAGTAAGAGAAGAATATGCAGAAGGGTTCCTTTTACTTTTCTCTAACTAATTTAAATACCCCCAAAGGCCAGGCCACACACTTTAACAATACCTACAGCAGCCCTAGTTTTGTCCTAGATTCTTGAATGGAGACTCCTTAGTGTCCATGCAGGTAGTGAAGGCATTATGGCTCTGCATTCATTCCCACTCACTGTGCTCTCTGAGCAGCACTTTAGTTATCTGTACAGAAATTGTCACTGTGATGGACTCCAGCCTGATGCAGAATCAGTTTAGATTCTAACAGTCATTTCACATCCCTCTAATACAAAGCAGGAATGATGGTCCCTGTCCTCAGCCTTTCCCCTTGCCTGGACAACAGCACCAGTTACAGAAATGGTAAAGACATGGGTGACTCCCATCAATGGTAGGACAATATTGGACTATGAACCATTACTTAAATGAGGCATATAAATTTTAAGATACATTCTAAATCTTTACAAATGTGTTGTCTAAAGCTATACTTTATTTTTTAACTTACAGAAACATTTTAGAAACCCAGAAATAATGCAGAATTCTGAGAATTATCTTTTATAGAAAGTTCTTACAGTAAATGTTTTGATCTCTGTTTTATTTAGAAACTGCATTTAGGCTATGCTATATGTATCAATATACTTATGTTGTTGTAGGTGCTGTCAAGTCAGTTCTAACTCATATTGACCCTGTGTACAACAGAAATGCTCCCCGACACTGTGCCATGCCTAGCATTGTGTCAGTGCTTCTCTGCTATTCATAAGGTTTTTCAATGGTTGATCCATTTCAGGATTGTTTCAGGAGTGGACCAGGTCCTTCTCCCAATCTTGAGGTACTGGGGATTGAATCCAGGACCTCAGAGAGCCAGAGCAAGTACTCTACAAACTGGGCTAAATCCTAGACCCATATACTTATATTAATTATAAATATTATATTTTACTAAGTACCAGGTCTCAGCTACCATCTAAGAATTGGACATCTAGAAAGGCACACAGTCAAGTAAAGCACCAAGTCCAATATAGTATAATTAAGACAATGACCACTTGTCAAAAAGACTCAGCTGCTTATAAATTTGTATGTTTAGTGCTGTCTCCCTCACTAGATATTTAGCTCCATGTGGGTGAGGATCACTTTTTGTTGCTATTTCTCTATCCATAGTAACTGACACCTTTTAGAAACTCAATAAATATTTGTAAATGAATGAATGAGTATAGCTGCAGGTAGGAGAGGCAGCCAAATTCTTGGGGAGTATGGAATCGGGAATGGTTTGTTCATGTAACTATGAACTCAAGTTCATCTCTCACTACTCAGAAAATGCCAGTGACCTGAGGATAAAGTGTTGATGCAAGGAGAATAAAAATATTTGGAAAACTAGCACACCAAACAAGATGGAGGCTACTGCCAACAAAGGTCATCTTGTCTGAATGTTACAGGCACGAGGCTTATAGAGGGAGTTGTGGGAAGGCATGTCAGATAGGTAGGCACCAGTGTAATTATAAAAGGTTCTGTGGTCTGCTTTCTGAGGCAGTCTTGCCGTTACCTGTAGGTCATCAATGTTCTGGGTTCTGTAAGTCTAAGGAAAAGTTTCTGATTAGGGAGTTATATGACTTGTGCCTTTTTAGTTCTTTTTCCCAGGAATAGTTAATTCTGCTGTTAATTATTTGTACAGAGATGCCACCTTTTCCCAGGAGAACAGAGAAGATTATGAAAGACTACTTTTCCTGGAGAATTGGGGGAGGCAGAAAAAAGCAAATTTCCCCTGGAAGATAGGGGATATAACAGAAAGGCAACTGTCCCAGACAAGATGGTGAAATACAACTTTTCATAGAACCATCTTAACCCATAGGTGGCTTCAGTCAGAGGTGTCATCTACAGCAAAGCCAGTCAGACACTAACAACACACTGTTCAGCTGCATCACCTGCAAAATGGAAGACTTTTAAAATCAACTAAAACAAGTGGAGCAAGAGAGTTTATCCGCATCGTCCCGTGGTGACATTCATGCAGTTCTATCATATTGTCATAGGTTTGAGTGTGTCACATTCTTCACGTGTTCCATGTTCACATTAGACTCCATTCTTTTTGTCTGTTTGGTTGGTTGGTTTTTGAAACAGGATCTCACTCTGCAGCCCAGCTTGGCCTCAATCTCACAATCCTCCTTCCAAATAGCTGCAATAAGAGATTTGTGCCACCACACCAAGCTTCCATTAGATTCTTCTCTTTTTTCAGCACCAGGGGTTAAACCCAGGGCTTCACACCTGATAGGAAAGTGTTCTGCCTCTGAGCTGTACCCCCAAACTCCATTTTAATTTTTTTTTTTTAGTTCGATCTTGCTAAGTTGCACAGGTCCCTCTGGCCTCAAGCTTGATTACAGGTGTGCATTACTGTGCCCAGCTCCATTAGCATACATACATGGCACTACAGTATGCTTCCCTATGTAATTTATCCAATAAGGCAGTTGCTCTATAATGTACTGACAGCCAAGGTCCATTTCCATCGTGATAAGCATGAAATTTTCACTTTTAAATCATGGGAATATAATATTTTATTTCCATTTCAAAATATATGTCTATATATACCTTCTATGGACATTAGAAACTTCCCATATATCATTAACACTGAACACTGCATTATGGCCTTCCTGTTTGTTGGAAAGTGGCCACATTTTATGACTCGTTATACAGCACTGTAAATTGCCCAGAAGGTTGCTATGGGACCATTAATGATGATCGCTAAAAATTGCCATGTATCCAAAGTTCAGAATCATAGAAGCTTATGCCATCTTTTATAAAATGGTCATGATTGCTCCTGTCCTTTTCTGATCCATTATTATATTAATATAATTGAATGACAAAATGTTCACACCAAATTATATCAGCTTATGTTAAGTCTTACATGAATCTAAATGGCTGGCTACTTGAATTTTGGAAAAACAAAAACTTAAAAAGATAACAAAGAAAACTTTGGATTTTAGCTTTAGCACTTTAGTAAAGTAAGAATTTACTTGGGATTTAAAAGCCTTTACAACTAGAAGAAAACATGAATTAGAAAGAAAGTAACTTTCTACTTTTTGTTTGGAATATAATGTATAATTTTATGCATTATCTATATCATCATATACTATTATATTTCTTCCAATAGATACAATAGATTCATTAATTCCATTAAAGTCTTCTAAATGTGGAAACATTTTTATTAAAGATCATGAAAGTTTAGTTCAGAATTTATACCCACTCTTCTTCACATTGAGTATTACTAGTTATGGAATGAACCAACCATTTGGAAGAAAATGAAACCTCCAGTAAAGAGAGTAATTATGTTATCTTGATATTTCATAAATAAAGGTAGGTGCATGATTTGGGCCCAACTCAACAGCACCTAACAACAACAATATGTTTGCAAGATGGCAACTTGCAAACCACTTCTTCTTTGCCTTTTCTCTGTAATGAATTGTGAGTCGATTTTTTTAAAAAGTTAAAAGGAAATAGAGAATGGAAGATTTTACTTGACAATTTACCAAAAAGAAATTGTTTAAGTGTTCAGGGAGAGTGGATTATGTAGGTATAGACAATCCACAATGATCATTATAGATTGTCTATACCTACTGCTTGACAGTGTGTGTGTAAGGCTAAATCAGGCATGTAGATGAGCAGTCAAGTTTAGTTATCATTAGCTTCCTTGTTTCTTGTTTTTGTTGGAGTAATAGTTCATTTCTAATAGGGTAGCTTTAATTAAGGCATGAGGGTTTAAACTAACAAAAAATTACTATAGTTCTTCTTTATCCACAGTGGATACATTTCAAGACCCTCCCAATGGATACCTGATATCATAAATAGGACTTATTTATATAAGTTAATGCCTTTTTCATTTTAAATAAGCACTCACTACCCACTGTGTCCATAACTTTTTCAGTTTGAGGTGTAACAGCAAAACTAGCACAAAAGTGGATCTGACAACCAAGATAGCTGCCAAATGACTAATAGGGGGGTAGCATGTAGAGTATGGATATGCTGGAGAAAGGGACAGTTCACATTCCAAGCAGGACAGAGCCAGAGCAGGACACCAAAGATTTTATCCTGTTACTTATAATAGCATGCAATTTCAAATATATACATTGTTTATCTCTGGAATTTTCCATTTAGCATTTTTGAACTGTGGTTGACCACATGTGGTAACTCAAACCATGGAAAATGAAACCATGGGTAACTTCAGTATGTGCCATTATGCCATTATAAACTGAAATCTGGTGAACTTTGTGATTTCTTCTGACTTTAAATATCTTTGTATTTGCCCAGGGCATCAGGTATCCAGAATATACCTTACTGAGAAATCTGCATCAGTGATGGAGAGTATCTGTGAGCTCTTTTCTGTGCTGTATGAAAGTATTTTTATACTGTATTTAATATATACTGCAGGGAATTCTTCATCATGTGTAAGAGTTAGTGTCCGGAAGCTGTGTTGTCTGATGGTTGTTTTTCTTCCAAAACTAAAATAGTTACAAAAATGAGAAGAAATAAAGGGGGAAAAGAAGTGTCTGCTTTTATAGCACAGAGCAACCATATGAGCGTGGTTTGGATTTCAGCCAAGAATGAACAAGCTAATTAAACTGGAAACAAATCCACTTTGGGATCATGCAGAGCATTAGCACAGTACTGAAATTAAAATATATCAGCAGAAGTCGTGACAGGACTCTCCTGAGCGCAGAACACAGAGCCATGACTGCACTAGCTGAAACGAAGTGGAGCCCTCACTCCTGGGGAAGTCCTGAGCGTGTGGCCCAAGGGGCGGTGCTGCTCTCTGTGCTCTCAACAGCACGGTTTTCCTAGGGTCACTTCTCTGCCTCACCTGGCTGGTGGGGTCTGTTTTTCTACCTTTTTTCCCCCTCTGGGGTTGCAGTGTGAAAAATGTGAGTCTATGGCCAAAGGGAGCCTTTTTTTTTCTTTTTAAATGAGAATGGTCTTGCCCATGATTAAACTAATCTTCGTGGAAGCATTGATGATAAAGTATATAACTGGTCAGAATGTGGTCATGTGAAATGAAAAGCTCATTTTGAATTTATAATATACAGCTTATTAGTATCAACTACATTATCTTTGTTGCATAACTGATCTCCAGAATCTTTCATTTTGCTGAACTGGATCTCAACAGCCATCAAAACATCAGCTACCCATAACTCCCCCCCACCCCAAATCCCCACACATCTACCGTTCTTCTATGTGTACAGTGTTTAGATATGTCATATAAGTGGAATCATACAGTGTCTGTCTTTGGTGACTGGTTCATTTCATTTAGCATAGTGTTCTTAAAGTTAGTCCATGTTGCAGCAAGAAGCAGGATTTCAAAAGGAAAAAATTTTTAAATCTTTTTGATATTTTTAAAAGGATATCTGTGAACACAAATGCCTTTAGACAACTTAAATTTATAAAACCAATATAGGGAAAGTTGATAGGAGTGAAATTAAATGGAAAATATACTGCCTACTTAACATTTTTCAAATTACAATTCATTCAAAATCCTGGACTACCCCCCAAAAATAAAAAAGACACCAACAAAGTCACATCAGTGGCCTTTGGACTACAGAGTTTCAACACCTACTTTTGAAAATATTGTAGAGTGATTTCCTTTTAAAACAGAAATGAGATATAAAATATTTAATTTTCAATCTTTTTATCATAATCTCTATTTAGTGTTCCAGGATGATTATTGATTTACATATGCTTGTAAAAAAAATAATTCAAAGAGATTCCTCTTACCCCTTTTCCAGTTTCTCTCAATAATAACATCTTATAAAAGGATAAGTTTCATAATCGGAACATTGATACAATCCACTGATCTTATTCAAGCCTTCCCAATTTGGCTTGTACTTAACGTGTATTTGTATGTCTGTGTATGGGGAGGGAGCACATCTATTTAGTCACATGTAATTTTATCATGTTGTACAGTGAATTTTAAAGTAGAGTTTGTGGGTTAAATGTGTTTGTTTTTGATGTGCTATTATTTTTATACATTTTAGCAACAAAAGTGCTCTTAATTTCATGTTAAAACCAAACATATGAATGAAAAAGGACATGTCTTATTATTCTTATACTATATCATTGCTACCCACTGTTTATTCATTCTACATCCTTTAACATTTTTTTATTCTCCTATAATTATAGATTTGTGAATAGCTGAGAAGCACTGACAATAGTGCCTGGCATGGCACAGTGTTGGGGAGTGTTTTGTTCTCTTGTACATAAAGTAGCTATGAGTCAGACCCAACTCGAGGGCACCTAACAACAACAGCAGCAACACATAATTATAGAAAGAAATATGTATATTTGTTTTTCCCCAAAATTACTTGTTTTCCATAAGATTTAGAATCAAGCTCTTTTTTCATTGTGTCATTATTACCAAAGAAGTAGGACATCCTTTAAGAATCTTACAGTTAGCTGGGTGTGGTGGCACACATCTGTAATCCCAAAGACTCAGGAGCAGAGGCAAGAGGATCACAAGTTTGAGACCAGAAGCAGCCTGTGTAACTTGGTAAGACTGTATCTCAAAATGAAAAGTAAAAAAATGGGCTGGGGGCACATCTCAGTGGTACAGCAATTGCAAAGCATGCAAGTGCAAGGCTCTAAGGCCCTAGGTTCAGTCCTCCAGTACAGGAAAAAAAAAAAAAACTTATTGTAAATAGTTGAAGATAGTACTTTCAGGAAATTAAAAGTGTAATAATATTATAATATAAATATCATAATGATGTAATACAGTGTATTATATACCTAAATTATGGAGAATGAAATATTCAGGACAATTATCAAACCTTTTGGTACATAGTCACCATTGTATTTTATACTACTTTAATGATTTATTATTACCTTGTACACCTTCCTAATTATTTTAATTTGCAGAAGCTTCACTTCCTAGAACAAAAATGCCTCCTTTTCCCAAATCCCCCTTAATCTCATATTTAAGAATACAGATAGAAATTTCCAAGTCTTTTCTTTTCAGGAAAAAAATACACTGGCATAATGTGAACTAAAGAGACTGCACCACACTGAAATGCTTCTTTACAGAAATAAATTAAGGAAATATATTCCTTAGTATAGAAAAATTAATGCAGTTTTTCTCTTTAATGGAGAATATCAAGGATGTTCTCAAACAATGTTCCCATTAATAGCATGGTCTCTTATTTCTCCTTCACTTCATCAAACTCTTCATGAAGACAATTCAGTTTCTTAGTTTTCAGGTAAGTTAAATGATGGTAAGTGTATTTAATCTTTTCCAAGGAAAATTTGATAAAGGCCACTGTTATTTACTCATTTATTCCATATTTATAATATTAATAATAGTAAAGACAAATGTTGTTGTTGTTGTTGTTGTTGTTAGGTGCCGTCAAGTCGGTATCCAACTCATAGCGACCCTCACAGGGTTTTCAATGGCTGACTGTTTCAGGATTGCCTTGGGAGTGGATTGCCAGGCCCTTCTCCCATTTTTGCGGTGCTGGGAATTGAACTCGGGGCCTCAGAGACTGCAACACAGCGCTCTACCCACTGAGCTAAATCCCTGCCCCAGTAAAGACAAATAACAACCACAAAAACAGCTACAATAATGTTAGTGAATCATATAACAATTATATGTTGTTGTTGTTGTTAGGTGCCATCCTGTCTGAATCATAGTGACCCTCATTGGGTTTTCAATGGCAGATTGTTTCAGGATTACCTCTGGAGTGGATTGCCACGTCCTTCTTTCATTTTTGTGGTGCTGAGAATCGAACCCGTAGAGAGGCACTCTACCAACTGAGCTAAATCCCAGCTCATAACAATTATATAGGCTCTCTTTTCTCTCAAGTGCGTCAAATAAAAATACCCATTTTGCACAAACATTTCCCAATGAGCTAAACACTTGTATATTTTTATTTTACAAAGGTTTAAACTGAAGTAGAGTAAAACGAGCAATTTGTCCAAGGTCATATGGTTATCAAGCTTTAGTGCCAGGGTCCATCCCTGACATTCTGGTTTCAGAATCTGAATGCTAACTCACAATGTATACTCACCTTCTGAGTTGT
This sequence comes from Pedetes capensis, assembly GCA_007922755.1. NCBI lineage: Eukaryota > Metazoa > Chordata > Mammalia > Rodentia > Pedetidae > Pedetes > Pedetes capensis. The sequence continues at coordinate 26,560 of VMDO01002908.1, read as the reverse complement.
AGTGAGACATAAAAATATAAAAGGGCTTTTGCTTTTCTTGAAGATATTTGCAATCTCATAGGAGGAAAATAAATGTCCCTAGTAAAAGACAATAGGGCTGGGATTTAGCTCAGTTGGTAGAGCACTGCTCTGCAGTCTCTGAGGTCTCGAGTTCGAGACTGCAAAATGGGAGAAGGATGTGGCAACCTACTCCCAAGGTAATCCCAAAACAGTCAGCCATTGAAAACCCTATGAAGGTCACTATGAGTAGGACTCGACTCAATGGCACCTAACAACAACAACATGTACAAGATAGTAGGAAGTTGGACCCATTAAGAAATACAGTTGGAGGATTTCCAAGTTACATAGAAAATAGGATTTCTTATATCTATTTGGAAAAGGTAGCAACATATGTGATATGTTTCAGAGATTATAGTTGTTCACAGAATGGAAGAAAGTGAAAGTGAAAACAGGAGACCTGGCAGGGGAAAAGAGGAAAAGATACCGGGAAAGAGGGGCCTGGGCTTTTAAAAGTGAGAAGAGATGAAGGAACCTGCTCTGACTTACCCATGTTAAGATCCCTTTCTGAAGACACGGGAAAATTTCTGACAAAACATTATATGGATAAAGCAAAATCTTGTATAGAGGCAATTTATTGGTTTAAACTCATTTGTACCAAAGATACAGATTTATTGGTTAAAAATTCTAGTAATGCTTTCAGGCTTATAATGAAAACATAAAGCTCTCTGCCTTACTTTTGCTTAACTCCTCATTTCTATGTTAAAATTTTTCTGTCCTACTTTTAATTTCTAAGAATCCTTTCTTGTTTTAGAAGATTTTATTTTTATTTCATTGTTACAATCATTTTTTTCTCTCTTTCTTTGGAAATTTTATGGTTTTATTGATGACTTCTTCTATTCTCTATGTTATCAATTTAACCCATTTTACGTTTATACTTGCTGGAGTTAGTTTTTCTCTTTCATTACAAAGGCTGTTCTCAAGTGTTTACTGATTCTTACAACTTAATTCAAAACTAAATTTATTTATGAAAGAAGTCTGTCCAAGATTATTAAAAGTTTCATGAGTTGACTCAGTCAACTTTTGTAGGAAAATTGTTAAGAATACAAGCCAACTTTCCTAAGACCTTCAAATAGTACTCCCTGTAGATCTTGGATGATGCAAAGTTCTGATCAAAATTTTAAACTTTGTTATATGCCCATCATTTGTGCATGAATTTTGACTTTTAAAATAGTGAGTTAAACTATTAATTGTCTTGATTACCATGTCTCTAAGGCACTTGCTTATGTTGCTCCTTCTTTACCTTTCATCTTTATTCATCTGCTATTGACTTTTTGCTCACTTTTCATCTTGCCAAAAATCACACATGTATATCTTATCTTCTATTCTTTTATATGGGGCATATAATATTATTTTGAAATATATTTATTATTTACTCTTCACCAACTACTTCTCCTGACTCATCAGATTTTCTGTCAATTTCTCTTTTTAAATGTTATTTTATTTATAAATGGTGGAGTACAGAGTGATAAGTCATTTGCTATATCCATTATGCAACTATTAAATCACTTTTGCTTACACTTTCATCATCTTACATATTGTACAGAACAGTGTAAACCAAGGAAAAGTAAAAAAGTATGTAATGAAAATAATATGCAATCATGGATTGCATTTTCATTCATTTTTTTCCTTCCCCCTATACTTTTTGATGCATTCAATTTCATTTGATTGCCTTTTATGTTTCTATTAGTACTGTGTCTTCCTCCTTCTTGATTTTTTCTCAGTTTGGTAAAACAAATTTTTTAATAGTTTTCTGAGAAATGTGCTCGAGAGAGAATTCTTTGAACTAAGAAGATGACCTTGTTTTCCCCTAACACTTTATTGAAATCTTGGCTAGGTGTAGATTTCTAGATTGCAAACTATTCTCTTTCATTTTTCCAGTACTGAAGGTTGAACCCAGAGCCTCTCCTATGCTTTGGCAAGTGCTCTACCAATGAGCTGCATCCCCAGCCATCCCTCTTAAATATATGTATATACACATATATATTTTTAATGAGATAAGATCTCACTGAATTGTGCAGGTTGCCTTTAGCCTTGAACTTGGAATCCTCCTGCCTCCTTTTTCTGAGTAGCTGGAATTATAGGCATGTGCCACAGTAGCCTGCTAAAATTAAAAAAAAAAAAAAAAAAAAAAAAAAAAACCTTATCTTTTTTTTCCTTGTGCTAAAGATGGAACCCAGAACCTTCTCATATTAGTCAAGCCCTCTACCACTGAGGTACACCCCAAGCTCTTTCTATCATATTTTGAAACAATTTTTCCGCAGCTTTCTTACTTAGTATTTTCATTGCAAATTCTAAAGACATGCTGATTCCCAAGACTTTTCTCATTCTTTTCAGCATATTCTCTGCCTCAGGGTTCTAGAACTTAAAAATGATGTGCTTGCTGTGAGCCAGTTTCATCTATTTTGATGTTTTATGAATAATCCCTTCATTTGTTGCATTTATGGGAAATTTTCTAGGATTATTTTGTTGATAATTTTTCTTCTCTATTTCTCTGTTCATTTGTTCGGGAATTGCTATTGTTTGGATTTTGGATTGCCTGGACTGTTCCTATAATTCTTTAAATATTTCTTATTTATTTTTTAGTTTTTTTGTTTCTTTGATTAACTTTTGAAGAGGTTTTCTTGTTGTTGTTGTTGTTGTTGTTGTTGTTGTTGTCGTTGTTGTTTGGTTGGTTGGTTTTGATTTTTTGAGACCTAATCTCTCCATGTAGCACTGGCTAGAACTCACTATGTAGACCAAACTGACCTTGCATTCATGTAGATCCTCTAGCCCCAGCCTTAGCCTCACCAATGCTGGGATTACAGGTATGTGCCACCACACTTGGATTTCTAAGAGATTTTTACCAGTTTTATTTTCAAGCTCCTCTTTCAAATTTTTTAATTTTTACTATTATATTTTAATTTTAAAGGGCTTTTATATTGTGCTTGTTCTATTTGTGTATGTGAGAGATGTTTGTTTGTATATACATTGTTCTTGTTAGGTACTGTCCAGTCAGATCTGACTCATAGCGACCCTATGTACAACAGAACGAAACACTCCCCCACACTGTGCCATGCACACAATCCGTTTTGTGTTTAAGCTCATTGTTAAAGTTGAAGGTCTTCCTTTTTCTCATTGGCCCACCACTCTCCCAAACATGATGTCCTTTTTCAGGGATTGGTCCCTCCTGACTACATGTCCAAAATATGTAAAATGCAGTCTAGCCATCCTTGCTTCCAAGGAGCACTCTGGTTGCACTTCTAGGACAGATCTCTCGGTTCTTTTCACAGTCCATGGTATATTCAATATTCATCTCTAGCACCATAATTAAAAGCATTAATTATTCTCCTGTATCCCTTATTTGCTGTCCAGCTTTCAAAGGATATGATGCAACTGAAAATACCATAGCATGAGTCAGGGGCACCTTTGTCTTCAGTGTGACATCTTTACTTTTCAGCACTTTAAAGACATCTTTTGCAATAGCCTTTCTCGGTGCAATGCATCTTTTCATTTCTTGACTACTGCTTTGGTGGGTGTTGACTGTACAAACAAACAAAGCAAAATCTTGAACCACCTCAATCTTTTCTTTATTTATCTTGAAGCTGCCTACTGACCCAGTCTAAGAACTTCTGTTTTGCTGATGTTGAGGCTCAATCCATACTGAAGACTGTGTTCTTTGATTTGGTACATAGTAAGTATATTTATGCCTGTAGCCATAGCCCTGTGGCATCTGATCTTGGAAGCTAAGCAGGGTCAGGGCTGGTTAGTACTTGGATGGGAGACCACCTGGGAACATCAGGTGCTGTAGGCTTGGGAGACAGACCCGGCAACCCACTCCCAAAAATCAACCCACCATTGAAAACCCTATGAACAGCAGAGAAGCACTGACAATAGTGTTTCCCCTGCTGAATATACGGTCGTTATGAGTCAGATACTGACTAGACGGCACATAACAACAACAAATATGTTTAATACATAGACATGATACTTCTATTTCAAGAACATTTTCTCGAATTGTATATTTAAATATGTCTCGTGATAGCTCATTTCTTAAGTCACTCTAGGGATTTTTTTTTCCTTTTGGTCTTTTTCAGTCTACTTTCTCTAATTATAATTTCTCGCTAATGATCCAAAGTCTTTATTTCTATTTCATTCTACTTAACTCTGAGTTTTTATTCTTTCTGTCCACTATGGTTAGTTTTCCACTTTTTCCTTCTGATTTTATTTTCATGTCTGTGATAGTTTACTTTGCATTATTTTTATTTCTAAAAGTGTGGCCTGATATTTCATCTTTCCAGAATATCTCTGATACCTTATATTTTTGCTTTGTTGTTTTTGAAGATGGGGGAAATGTTTTTCACGTATTTAAAAACAATTGCTTAACATTTCCTTCCATTCAATAGCTTATTTCTTTTTGAGTGGTGGAGAGAGGAAATAGTTTCATCTTACCTTTTCTCTTATTGAGACTTGGAGTCTGCTATAACTATTTTTGTTTCTTAGAAAAATGACTCATCTAAAAAAATTACTTTTACCTGGACAAGTCATTCACCATAGATTTATTTTGGCGGGGGTGTTTGTTACAGCTCTGGGCTTGATGATTTCCACAAAGAAAAGGCATTGATTTTTTTTCTCTTGCCTGAGATTAAACCTGCTTCAGGAAAAAAAATGCCATAAGAGCTTAATTGCTTTTGTACCTATGTGTCTTCTAGTTCTCTGAGTCAAAATGTTACCATCAAGAGCCAATTCTACCAACATGGCTCACCAGATTTCCTGCAACAACAGTTATAAACATAGAATATGTTTTACATCCTACATTTTCAGATGGTATATTTTCTAGTACTTTATGAAATCTACTGTCCATGAAACCTTTTGTCATTGACATTGTTCTGAATATTGCTATACTTTTATTATTAATAAGTTTAAGGGGGCAAAGGAAGTTTAATATGGTAAAGAGTAACAGTTTGATACTCAACTATTTCTTGGTGTTTATTCTCCCGCTTTCTGGTTTTTTTTTTTTTATAATAGACTTTCGTATAGCCTCTCAGATAAATTTCCTTCTAAGAGGGCGAGATTACAGGTGATGCACTTAAAACCCTGTGGTCAACCAGAACATGTCAGTGTTAATTCTTGCTATGATTTTGTTATTGTGAAGGGATTTTCCTTCTCAGTCTAGGACCCTGGTGTTGCCCCAAAATCAACTGTTTCTTTTTTCTTTTTTTTTTTTTATTTCGTTTTGCAATACGTGGGGGCTAAAACTAGCGTCTGGTGCATACTTTGCAAGTGCTCCACCATTGAGCTGTACTCCCAGTCCCCTTTTTAATTTAGTATCCTGATACAGGATCTTGTTAAGTTACACAGGCTGTATCTGGCCTTGAACTTGTGATCCTCTTGCCTCCACTTCCTGAGTCACTGGCATTACAGGTGTATGCCTCCATGCCTGGTCTGATAATTCTTCAAAGAAGGAACCAATTAAATGAGAAGTTCTGAATTCTTTTTAAAAAGATACCATAATTACACATGTAAATTTAAGCTATTTTCTTAAACAATTTTGCTACCATCAACATGCAATGTCATCAGTAGCCAAACTGACAATCACAAGAATTCTAGTTTTAGTTATAATCATATTACTCCTGGTAGACTCTTGATTAAATTATGTAACCCCTATAAACTTTGGTTTCTTGAAATATCTGCATAATTTGTCTTTCTTGTTAAATATCTCAATAGCATGTTAGGTTCACTGAAGCGCTGAGAATATATGGTCAAGTTTGTAATTATGCCTAAGTTTTCCCAGAAATAAAGATGAAGCAAGTTAACTAGAGGGTGCAAGTCTTATTTTCTGAAGACTCCTAGCAAAAAAGAACAATCTCTGGACAAGACTAGCATATCCTTTAACTGTTATTTATACACAGCTATTGACAATCAGCCACTGAAAAACCTATGAGGGTCCCTATGAGTTAGACCTGACTCCATGGCACCTAAGAACAATTGAATGCTTTCTGTGTGACAGGCATAATGCTAAGCACCTTATATTCTTTTAGTTAGTAAAACTTTAATAAACATTGAGGGTAATTGACATTTTCCTATTTTGTAGTTAAGGAAACTAAGATTTAAACAGATTGGTTATGAAATGGCTTATTCTATTGTCTCACTCTTAAACATTCTTCTGTCTGTTGTATATAAATCGGTCCTCTCTACATACAGAAAAGCCTGCAGCCGTAGCACTGTGGCACCCGATCCTGTCAGATCTCAGAAGCTAAGCAGGATCGGGCTTGGTTGGTGCTTGGATGGGAGACCACCTGGAAACACCAGGTATTATAGGCTTGGGAGGAGGACCTGGCAACCCACTTCAGAAAAACAATCCTCCATTTGAAAACCCTATGAATAGCAAAGAAGCACTAACAATACTCTTTCACTTGTTGTATGTAGGTTCACTATGTGTCAGACACCGACTTGACAGCACCTAACAACAACAACAACAACAATGTACAAAAAAAAATTGGATATACTTTGTGCTTCTCAATGGAAAACATGACATAAACTCATGATGCTCTCATCATTATTCTACTACCAGGAGTGTGTTTAAATATGCTAATTTGAAAGATTCTCCTCACCACTGTCTTTCTTCTGCTGATTATATTTTTGCAATGAAATTCAATTGAAAGATAAACATTATGTAGACTGCTTGGATCAAAATGATATAAGTTAGTTACACACTTCAATATTAAGACAATAAAGTGTCACCTTTATCAAATTGGGCAGCATTTCTCATTTAAGTATCACTAAAGGAGCTGCATAAGTCTACAATTTAATAGCTCATTTCTGAGCAATATTTGTTATTTAATTTTACATATGCTATCATTTTAGTAATGGGAAGCATGCCTCAAGGAGTAGTTTTAGATAGCAAATACCTTTTAGAGATGTTATATTGTTGTTGTTGTTAGGTATGGTCGAGTCGGTATCCGACTCATAGTGACCCTCTGTACAACAGGGGAAACACTACTGTCAGTGCTTCTCTGCTGTGCATAGGGTTTTTAATGGCAGATTGACTTTTGGGAGGGGGTTGCCAGGTCCTTCTCCCAAGCCTACAGCTTCTGGTGTTCCCAGGAGGTCTCCCATCCAAGTACTAACCAGGTCCGACCCTGCTTAGCTTCCAAGATCTGATGGGATTGGATGCCACAGGGCTATGGCTGCAGGCAGAGATGTTATAACAGGTGACATATATGTGATGAGAATTTTTTATATTTTTGCATATAGAGAAAAAATGTATGAAATATTACAGAAAGTAAAATATTGAAGCAAGTCCAGGTAAAAATCAACAATACTACATATCAACCCACTGAAAATCATGGATTTCATTAGGCATAATACCGGCTAAAGTTTCATTTAAAAATTGGCATGTGTTTTCAGAAAAATAATATGTTGTATTTAACCAAACTACTGCATCATGAATCAAGTCCAAAATCCTTCTCAAAATATCTACTGTTATAGTCTTCAAAGCCAAGAAACATTGACTTAAAAACTTGTCTGTCTTATAGAAAAGGAACAAGGTGAAATATTGGAGGACATAATTTGCCATGGTATTAATTCAACTCTTTTAAGGTGACCTTCTCTAGAAAAATTTCGCTGAGATGTCTCTCTCACTTTCTCTCTCTCTCATCTCCCATCTCTCATCTCTCATCTCTGTCTCTCTCTCCAGCCACATATCTATACATATTTATGTACATACATACCATGAGATACTTAATTCTACATCCATATATATGCATATCTTTAAAATCATCTCTTACTAATTGGAGTATAACTAGTGCATCTTAAGTAAGTTCATTGTTCATTAGTTAAAAGCATAAATATAATCATGTAATAGAACATTCCCAGCATTCCAGGATCTTCCATCTTCTTGAATTCTGATCACTATTCTAACAGCTAACAGCATAAGTTAGCTTTTCCTGTTTGTGCATTACATGTAAGTGTAATTGTACAAAAATACATTCTGTTGTTACATGGCTTTTTTCATTTTATTATTTATTTATTTATTTTTATTTTACTGTGGTCCTGGGGATCAAACTCAGGACCTCTTGCATGCTAAGCACATGCTGTACTACTAACATACATCCCTAGACCACTTTCACTTTTTCAGAAGATTTAGCCATGTACCCATGTACTACTTACATGTGGGCAGTACTATTTCATTTATTTTGATGGATATGTTGTTTCATATTACATGTTTGCATTACATTTATTTATTAAACCAATGTACATTTGGGTTGCTTTCAGTTTGGGGACATTATGAGTAATATGACCATGGAAATTCATATATTCTCATATATATTTTAGGTGCATGTATATATTTCTATTTGACATATATCTTCAAGTAGAATTACTGAGTCATAGTAAATGCCAATGTCAATTTTAGTTGATTCAGTTTTCAAGTGGTTGAACAAAATTGTAGTCTTCCTAACAGGATATCTGAGTTTCAAACCGGTCACTGTCTTGACAAAGTATGGTATTACTAATCTGTTTGGTTTTAACCATTCTCATGGATTCATAATGTTATGATATTGCAACTTTATATTACTTTGATGATAAATGAGAAAGGGAAAGTCTTATCTGTCTACTGGTATATGCATATTCACTTTTGAAAAGCATACCTTTAAGTTCTCCATATTTCAGCTGCATCTCTTCTTTCTCCTTATTGATTTGTATAAGTTCATGATATATTACTGGAGTTCATGATATATTGTCCTTTTTCATGAGTTCTACTAAAAAATTCTCTTCCTACTCTGTAGTTGTTGTTATAATCATTATAATCTCTTAGAGATGTTTTTGAGGAATAGAATTCTTAATATTAACATAATTCAACTTACCAACCTATTTTTGTATTTATTACCTTGTGCCCTGTTAAAGAAATTATGCAGGTATTCTCATGGGTTAAATTTTAGAAACTTTAAGAAAAAAATTCATATTTTTATTTTAAAAATCCATGTATTGCAGAATCTAAAGGGACTCAGTTTTACATTTATTTTGCATTTGAATATCCATCTGACCCAGCAGTAATTAGTTAAAAGGTCACCCTTTCTCCATTCCCCACCATCATATTTGTCATAAATAAAGTGGTTAGTTTTAACTCACGTACAGATATGTTTATTTTTGTTCTTTTGTTCCATTTCTTTACCTTAGATCAATATCATACTTTTGAAGTTCTACAGTTTTATATCTTTTTAGTTTCTATATAAATTTTAGAATCAACTTGTCAATATCAACAGTAACTTTTTTGTGTAAAGATGATAGGTTTTTGTATTGGGATTGCACTGAATCTATAAATCAAATGGGGGAGAATCAGTAGCTCACAGTAAATCCTAAACAAAACATTTGAAAGTATATTCCATTTGAAAGTATAAAATGGAAAGTATATTCAATTTGAAAGTATATTCCAGAATATATCAAAATTATGTTAGACTTATTCAAGAAATACAATGGTGGTGTAATACTAGAAAATCAATCAGTGTAATTCGTGTTGACAATAAAAAGTAAGGGACACATCCCATCATGCAGTCATGTCAGTGGATGCAGAAAAGCATTTAATTAACTTTGAAATCCATTCATGTTAAAACTCTTAGCAAATTAGAAACAGAACAGAACTTCATAAATGTGTTAAAGAGAGATAGTGATAACTTCTGCCTTGACTCAGATTAAAACAAGGATTTTGCTATTACCACATTTTATTGAAAATCCTGCTCATGGCAACAGAAAACTAACCTGATTTTTTTATTAGCAGCTAGCTTCTGCAGACAGAGAAAAAAAGTGAGGGAGAGGAGAACAAAGGAGGAAAGAAAGAGGGAAGAAAGGGAGGGAGGGAGAGAAGAAGGGAGAGAAGTAGGAGTGGAAGCTACCAATATGGAAACTGGCCAGGGTGACTACTGTATTCAGTTACTTAAAGGAGTCACAGAGACACCCAGATGTAAGAAAGGGGACATAAACCACCTCTCAATGGGAGAAGTGCCAAATAATTTATCAACACAAATCACCCACAAATTCTTACACATTGGGTGCTCTTTGCTTTTTTCAATGAAACATGAATTCTAGCTTCTTTGGGATGAACTTGAGTTCCAGCTTGATTGAACATAAAATTCTGAGTCATTAATCTGCTTCTTTGGTGTCTTCGTAAGCATTACTTTCTTTTCAGCACTGAATATTGATATGGAGAAGGCTTTGACAAGATTTACTCTTTTCCTATTTACCATCAAATTGGATTTCATTTCATTTCTTTTTTTCCCATCTTGGCCTAGTTCCATATAATTCCTTTATTTAAGGGAAATATATCCTTTGGACATATTTTACATGTCTACTCTGTTGGTATATATCAATACTTTTAAAATACATAGGTATGCATGTATGTGGAAATGCACAAATACATAGACTGTTAACCTCTGCTTTATATTTCTGTTATTTTGCTTGCTTTGCTAAATTTTCTTTTCTTTTTTTCCCATTTTTTGCAAATCTTTTTTTTGTGTGACCTACTTGCCATGTTACTATCAATGATTTAACTTTTTTGTTCCTTTCCTTAGCTCTACCTATTACTTTTTATTTTTTAAGCTTATTTGTTAAGTTCTTTTGAATTTTTATTGCTGCTAACATGTACTCTTAAATTTATAGTATTCCTTACTCTTTATTCATCAATATATTTGCAGACACCTCATGATTGCTGAGTTGCTCACCATCTTCCTCCTCCTCCTCCTTCCCTCTACCTTCCCTTTTTCTTCCCCTCTTCCTGCTGCTCCTCCCCTTCTTCCTCTTCCTTCACCTCCTTCTATTCCTTATCTTCCTTTTGTTCCTCACACTTATCTTGAATGGATGTGATGGAGGTTTCTTGATTGCTGCTGGCAGTTTGAATAGTGATCTCATAATGATGTCTTTTTCTTCCTTTTGTTTCTGAGTTAGTATATTTTTTCTAGATGAGCAGAAAGCATTTCTGGCTCACAAGGGTGTCAAGCATGTCTAATTGGATATAATACTTTCATAGGTAGTATACATCAGTATAGGTTCAATTCTACCTTATCAAGAACTTACTCTGCAATAATGGTATGTCAGGATGCTAATATAAATTCAGGTCTTATCTAACAAAGTACCTATTATTGCCATTCCAGGCTACATGTCATTAGTTTTACTCCTTAGGGTGAACAATCTGTTCAGGAAAATCCATTATTCCTGTTCTGTTTCTTTCTCAATGATCTGCTGCAGGATTATGGAAATATCATTGCTTTCAGTGATGTTTTGGGCTGGTTTCATAATGAGTAGAGGAGAAAGATATTCTTTATTTGAAAATATATAGGTGGAGATTAGTGCACAGGATTTTCTCCTATGAACTTGACATTTATACTCTCATTCATATGTGGGAACTAAAAAAGCTGATCTCATAGTAGAGAAGACAATAATGGTTACCAGGGGCTGGGCCAGTTGTGGGAGGGTTGGGGAGATAGTTGTTAAGGGAAACAAAATTTAGTGATAGAGTAGAATTAAGTTGAAAAGACCTGTTGAACAATATGGTGGTTATACTTAATAACTATATATTACATTCTTGAAAAATGGATAAATGTGCCAGGCACAGTGGTGCATGCCTCTAATCCCAGTGACTCAGGAGGCAGAGGCAGATGGATCATGAGTTAGAGGCCAGAGGAATCATGTGTAACTCAGCAGACCCTGACTCAAACAGTTAAAAAAATGGGCTCTCAGGGGACAGCCCAGTGGTAGAGCACTTCCAAAGTACTTGTGAGGCCTTGGGTTCAACCCCCCAGTACTACTGGAAAAAAAGAATGAACGGATGTTTTCTCATCACAAAAGTAATAACTATGTGTGGTATTAAATATGTGAATGTTAATCAGATATATGGAGTAATTCCTTCCACAATGTTCATACACTTCAAAACATCATGTTGTCCATGATTAATAAATACAATTTTATCTGTCAGCTTTAAGAAACAAAACTTTTAATTTCATTGAAATGTAAATTTTACAAAACACTTTTATTATGACATACCAGAGCCAGGCACAGTGGTGCACACATGTAATCCCAGAGAGTGAGGAGACAGAGGCAGGAGGATTGCAGGTTAGAGGGTAGAGGCATCCTGCATAACTTAACAAGACTTGGGTCTAAATTCAAAAAACAAAAAAGGGGGCTGTGAGTGCAGCTCAGTGGCAGAGTGCTTGCAAAGCATATACAAGGCCCCGTAATAATACGTTGAAAGAAAGAAAGAAAGAAAGAAAGAAAGAAAGAAAGAAAGAAAGGGAAGGAAAGAAAGAGAACAAGAAAAAAGAAAAAAAAGTCATGCAAATAAATTTTAATTTATTAAATATTTTAAATGCTTTAGTTCATTACTGTTTTTCTTTTTCAATTAGAATAATATTCTAATTTTCTTTTATTTTTCAGATGCAACAACTGTTCCATGAAAATTATGAACACAATCGGAAGGGTTATATCCAAGACCTGCACAACAGCAAAATTCATGCAGCCATAACACTTCATCCCAACAAAAGGCCTGCCTACCAGTACAGGCTGCATAATTACATGCTCAGCCGCAAAATTTCTGAGCTTCGCTACCGCACAATTCAGCTCCACCGGGAGAGTGCTCTCATGGGCAAGCTCAGCAACAGCGAAGTGAGCAAGGAGGACCAGCAGCTGGGAGCGATGCCTTCTTTCAACCACTTCCAACCTCGGGAGAGAAATGAGGTGATAGAGTGGGAGTTCCTGACTGGAAAGCTCCTTTACTCAGCGGCTGAGAACCAGCCTCCTCGACAGAGCATCAGTAGCATCCTCAGAACGGCGCTGGACGACACCGTCCTTCAGGTGATGGAGATGATCAACGAGAATGCCAAGAGTAGAGGACGGCTCATCGACTTCAAGGAAATCCAATATGGCTACCGTAGGGTTGATCCCATGCATGGGGTGGAGTATATTTTGGATTTACTACTCTTATATAAGAGACATAAAGGAAGGAAACTGACTGTTCCCGTGAGACGCCACGCCTACCTTCAGCAGGTGTTCAGCAAACCTTTCTTCAGAGAAACAGAAGAGCTAGATGTCAATAATCTTGTGGAGAGTATTAACCAAGATACTCAGTCATTCTCCTTCATATCTAATTCTTTAAAGATTTTATCTTCTCTTCAAGGGGCCAAAGAAATGGAAGGGCACAATGAAAAGAAAATACATATTCTTGTTCCTCTCATTGGAAGGTATGACATTTTCCTGAGGTTCATGGAGAACTTTGAAAATGTGTGTCTTGTCCCAAAGCAGAATGTAAAGCTAGTCATCATCCTTTTCAATAGGGATTCTGGGCAAGATCCCAACAAGCACATTGAGCTGATACGAGAATATCAGGACAAATACCCTAAAGCAGAAATGACCCTTATTCCAATGAAGGGAGAGTTTTCCAGAGGTCTTGGTCTTGAAATGGCTTCTTCTCAATATGACAATGACACTTTGCTGCTATTTTGTGATGTTGACTTGATCTTCAGAGGAGACTTTCTCCAGCGATGTAGAGACAATACAATTCAGGGACAACAGGTGTATTACCCCATCATCTTTAGCCAGTATGACCCAAAGGTAACCAATGGAGGAAATTCCCCCACTGATGACAACTTTGAATTCTCAAAGAAAACTGGATTTTGGAGAGACTATGGCTACGGAATCACTTGTATTTATAAAAGTGATCTTCTGGGTGCAGGTGGATTTGATACCTCAATACAAGGCTGGGGACTTGAAGATGTAGATCTCTACAATAAAGTTATTCTATCTGGCTTACGGCCTTTCAGAAGTCAAGAAGTAGGAGTGGTGCATATTTTCCATCCAGTTCATTGTGATCCTAACTTGGACCCTAAGCAGTATAAGATGTGCTTAGGATCCAAGGCAAGTACTTTTGCCTCAACCATGCAGCTGGCTGAACTCTGGCTGGAAAAACATTTGGGCGTCAGGTACAATCGAACTCTCTCCTGACGGTCCAGGCAACACGTATTGCCTTTTCAAAGGGGAGTTTACCTCATTGTGGACTATTGTTATTTTTATTTTATTATTGCTATTTTTATTATTATTATTATTATTATCGTTATAATTTTATTTTGTTGTCATGGTCTTCAATGACTCGGTTGTTTTCCAAAGGGTGTTTATTAACCTCAAGCAAGAAGAGTCTGCAGTTCACTGATATTTCAGAGGTCTACTGAAGTAAATAAGTGTATTAGTTTTATATAACTTTATTTGAGATTGAGTTAAATCATGGCAATCAAATGACTTTTGAAACTTATTCATCATGAGAGACAGCTTAGAAGAATGTTCTCTTAGGGCTTAAAGATGCAATACAGACTTTTATTTTGTTTGTCAACTTCAATGTGATACAAATATTTACTGGTGAAAGGTACCACAAAAGTGCTTTATGCTTCCTATGGGGAAGGGACTCTGTAACATAAACTTGAGTTTTGTAATTTATACAAGGACTTAAATATATAGACAATAATTTTCTTTATCTTTAGAATTTTTAAAGTAAATGAACACCTATGATTGTATGTTTATTTTTTAAAAAAAGGTTTTAAAATCGAGGAGTTTTGTTCCACAAGCAACCGGTACTGGCTACCCTGGTCTTATGACAATTATGAACTCCTCACAACTGTCTGCTATAAATGCGAATGAACTTTATTTTCTCAAGGAAATATAATTTAATTAAATATTCATGTGCATTTTAGAAGCTTTATGAAAAATGTCCTTCATTTGCTGGCAAGAAGATAAAATATGACAGAACCTGTTTTATTTATAATAAAACACAGGTATAACAATATTCTTTTTCAAAAACATTGAGAAAGCTTTGTTGTTTCCTTTTGGTCATATTTGATGTATTTCTTCTTGGTTGTTTTTACAAAAATGTACTTGATGAACAAGATGGAAAAGGTAACAAGGGATCATGGGGATGCTGTTTGTATTATTATGTTTTAAAGCCTAGCATTCCTAAGTAGTTAACATGAGCATTTTATGTATCCAATAATACACATTCAGAGAAGGATTATTCCTCAAATGCTGGAGATTTAGGGTCCATTTGACCCAAGAACAATTGAGAAACTTCTTTTAATATGGGTTGCAAGGTATTTCAAAGATGGAGCAATCGTTGGGAAATTTATGAACATAAAATGAATTTTGCAGCTATAACAGGCATAGAGAAATGCCTAATTTTACATATTAGTCTTTCTTTGACCTGAATCAGTGCTGTGCAGTTTATAGAGAAGCATAATCATGTTCAAGAAATGCAAGAAAAAGTGAATATCCATGCAAGAAAATCTCATGAAAGCATGTGTTAAAATTCTTCAGTTGTAAATAGGTAACACATTGACATGGTTCCAGTCAAAAAAAATTTAAAATATTTATAGCTATCAGCCTCTCTTCCTACCCACCCTTATCTTCTACCCACAACAATGTGTGCATGTCTTTCTAGAGTTTCTTAAGCCAAAAAGATACATATTTTATTTTTTTACCCTTCATGTACAAAATGTAGCACTTTGATTTTCTTTGTTTCACCTAATGAGAATATTTTGCATCAACATTTATTTGAAAGTGATTGTCATAAACTGTTGACATCATTGGGAATAGGCTGCCACAAGGCCACATAACGTTTGTCCTGGTGACAGGTTCCTACGATGGTAAAAATCTCTTTTAGTGAGGATATTTTGGGGGCTTCAAAAAACATCATTGCTTAATACAGGAAAAAATGATGGAAGTCTCCTTGACTAAACACATAATCTCAATAATGTCAAATTCATTACAAAGAAATTAGTGGCATTTTAGTCACTAAAATGCTCATCTTGACAAGGCCAACAATTCCAAGTTGATCTCTGCTCTAGCATTGTCTTGGGCCTTTACAATCCCTTTCTTTAACAGCTTATTTTCCCTACAATACATGTCTCAGCTCATTTTCAGATTTCATTTTCGACAGCAAATGTACTAACATTCAGTAACAATAGTCATTTGGGAAGATTTACTGCCAAATAATAATTACTAATTATTTTGTTAATGAGAAAAGGAAATCAGAGTCTGCTCTTTTTGTTAACTGAAACAAATTATACGAGAAATTTTTGAGAAATAAATGTAAAGGCCTAATTTAAAACATTCCAAATCCTGGGGAGTTATGAGGCAGCTGCCAAGGACGAAATGGCATTCTCTATTATGTTAACCCATATATAATGAAGAAACAAGGGAGTACAAAAGTCTCATCTGAACTTAATACACATATACAGACTATACTGAAGAAGTAATATATATATGTACACTTGAAAATGTCATCATGCTGTAATTTTGCATTAAAGTTTCACATGACTTTTTTCCTCTGTAGTATCTATTACCTAAGTCCCTTTAAGGTATGAGGGCAGTACACTGTGAATGTAATGAGAAGCACAATATATGTAGGTACAGTAAGCACAGCTGGTGTTGCCTTATTTGGATGGCTGTGGATGTTCTCCACAGTAACAATTCCATCAACCTTCACCATCATCTTACTGATCATCTACTGCCCACTCAGCACCACACTGCATTTTACTTGAATTTGCCTTTTAAGTTCAATCCTCACAGTAGCTCTTGGAATACCAATTGTGTTTTATACATTCAACAGATGAGGAACCAAGGCCCTGAGTGACTAAGAACCTCGTCCCCAAGTTTGCACAGTTGGCCTGCTGTGGAACTAAACTTTAAAGGCAGTCTGAGTGTGAAGCACCTGTCTGTGCCCTCTACCCCATGGCTACTCAGTTGGGGAAATGTGAAAAGCAATGGGGGAGCAAAAGTGTAACTGACACCATGGGCATTTTGATTCACCGTCAGCTTGCTCCTGTTGGACGTTCATTCTGAGTAGAGCTAAGTCTGCTGGAGTTTGCTCCGTTAGAGACTCCTCAGACTGTACTCTGTCTTCTCCTACTTTGCTCCTTCCTTCTCACAGCACCGTGTCAGGGAAGGAAAAGATTTTGCTCTCTGCATACTCAAAAACACTGGGCTTCAGCCAGGAGAAAAGTTGCTTGAAATTCTTGCTGGCAGCTGCTGCCCTCCTATGTCGTCTCAGCCAGCTGAGTGTTGAAGCCGTCCAAACTGATGCACATCACCCCATGGCTATGTGACATCCTGTGTCACTTTACGTGGGCTTGGCGTGAGCAAACTGTTGGTACTGAAATATTTCTGAACTTGAGAGTTGAGCCCATTATGGCTAGTCAATAGGTTGAGAACTACAGGAATGAAATACTCAAATTTGTGGATTGGTAATCCAACCAAAAGAATAATTCTGCCTGGAGGGATAAATTATAAATAACTATTTTAACATAAGAAAGTTGGAATCCGTCTCTAGAAAAGAGACCTACAGTTGGGCCACTCTGGTTTCATTTCAGATTCACCTTGAATAATTCCAGAGATAGAGCCCAAAAGAGAAGTTTCTTTCCTGACAGTTTTGATTACTCAGATGAGAAGCTGTAGTGTTGAGCCCTCAGCTAGGACTGACTGCCTTGTCTTGGACAGAATATCCTGAAGTGGACCTGAATCTGGAGATTTGCTGTCTCTCTTCTTTTCCACACCCAATAGAAAATTAATTTATGCAGGGAAAATGTATCAAAAATCTCAAGCTGCCAAAAAAAATACTTTTAGGTCCATATTGGATGTGATGGTGAGATTTGTGTGGAGAAATGAAGCCTTCCACACATTTTCCATTATGTGGCCAACCCACCAGTATTTCCCTGATGCCTCTCACTTTCTGTGTCACTGTACTTAGCTCTCCTACAAGTCATAGGAAAATTGTGTGCCTTACCCTTTTAGTGACATCTCTAAAAGAGGACTGCAAACAATCTGGAGACTTGTTCATTTAGCCTCCGATCTGAGTTTAATTATTAAAGATACTTCTCTTCAGGAAGTAGCCTTTGATTTTGGGTATTACAGGATGAATTGTCAAGTTGATGTCCCTAGGGACAATGAAGAGCTTTATTATCAGTTCTTGGTGTTGCTGGCTTGCCTGCCTTCCCTTTCCCCACTCTTACTAGCATCCTCACTATTTTCATAATACAGTATTAGAGTACTCAGCCTGTGCTGAGGCCTAACGCTTCCTAGACCTTTAGTTTTCAAACTGGCAAGAAGAGAGCCAGGGTGGAGTCTCTGAATGCTACAATGTGTTTCTGCCTCTGCTGCCCTACAGCCTCGTTCAGAGGCCAGCCATGCTGCCAAGTTTGTGGAGACAGATGGTGTAGATGATGTGAGACAGCAGCAATGATTCATGCCCCCAGGTGGTGATACAGACTGCAGCTGCATCAACCAGCAAACCACCTGGCACTGCACATGCCAGGATGTTCTAGTGTCAGCCGCAGTTTAACATCCAATTGTCTGTTTCCCTCTTTCTTTTTGCTCTCAGAAGCCCTCAAGGTCTGAATCGTGTGTGAGATTCTGCTCTATGCAAGGTTTTACTGAAATTAAATTCAGCCAATATATATTATATCTGTTGTTGTTGTTGTTAAGTGCTGTCGACTCGGTATCCGACTCATAGTGACCCTCATAGGGTTTTCAATGGCAGATTGTTTTGGGATTACCTTGGGAGTGGGTTGCCACATCCTTCTCCCATTTTTGCGGTTCTGGGAATCGAACTCGGGACCTCAGAGACTGCAGAGCGGCGCTCTACCAACTGAGCTAAATCCCAGCCCATTATATCTGTAGATTGGCATAAAAGCTGAGATTGAGTTTGTTGATGAGCTATGAATGGTTATACTTTTTTGGTCTTCTATTACCACTTAGCCTTAGTCTTTATTTGTAGGATCAGTTCTTGAGGATTTGTTGGACATGGGATTAGAATGATAAAATTTTATGTAAAAAGATCCCATGATACAGAGACTTTGAACAGAAAAAAAAATCACAAAAAGCTACAAAACTCATTGTTACCTCTAATGTTAACCAGTTAGCAAACATTTTTGTGTATATATACACACAAATATGTGTATATACACACATATATACACATATGTATGTATATACATATATATGTACACACACACATACATATGGCTCCTTTTCCTATAATATAATGTGCTTCATCAGGACAGGGCACTCTCTATCCATCTTGTTCAGTGCTGTGCCCTCAAGTTTGAGAAGTGGTCTTGGCTGAGCTCAGGGATCTCAATGCCAGGTACATGGACCTGATTAGATAGGGCAGTTCTGGCTCAGTTTGCTTTGTGTCTTCTCTATTTTGCCTACTCTAGTCCCTACACTTTAGTCCCTACTCCAGTCCCTAGCCTCTTTTTTGCCTTAACTCACCATTTTCCTTTATTTTTGCCTCATGGTTTTGGAGCTTCATTGTTTTGTCACTCATCGTCTTACCTCACTTACTTGTGATTTATGCATTAGCATGTTTTGTCTTACTACAATCTGAATATTAAATACAAAGCAACACAAGAAATAACCCTCTTCACATACAATAATGACAAGGCACAGAAAACCCAAACCCTAAAATAAATGCATCCTTCAGAGTTTCAGCACTGAAGTTATTGCTTCTTTCTTTTTTCACCCTACCCTGCACAATATGGCAGTGGTTCCTTTTAAAATTTATTTTTTCTTCTACAATTTAAAAATAAACTTTTTCTTGGTATCATTGTATTGTCACCTAATCCATGCTCTCAGCTCTGTCCTATGTTTGAAGTTTCAGAACTGGGACATAAGATGTTCTGCATTTCTGTGAAATCTGTACAGTTCTGGGGTCTATAGGTGACCCCTGTGGATTTAGGTTTCCACCTATCGAGGAATTTTGTGCAGATTATGAGACTGATTGACCTTTACTGAATTCTACTGAATTAATATAAAGATAACAGTTTCTGCTTGATTCACAAGGACACAATGGTTGCCTCCATGTTACCATCTTTCTAATATCCAACACTTTCCTAGGAGCCAAATCAGAAAAAGAAGTTGTCTTGTGAGCACAGATTTAGAATTAAACAAAACAAGTGACTGTAAGCCACAGGGCTACCAAGGTATATGGAGAGTCAGAGAAGCAACAACCAAGCAAGAAACTATATAACCATTCCAAAGGCAAGGACCTCTCCAGACTATAAACCTTTTTATTCTCAGTGACAATACTCACTGTTCTATTGTCACAAGAAAATTCAGACCATTCCCTTCATATTTCCATTTCATTCACAAGTGCCACTTGAATGATAGTGTTAATATGTACTTAGCAGCCATTTTATAGGGAAAATATGTTTCATCCACAGAATTTATTAAACTATATTTTATAAAATAACTAGGGAAAATTATGAACACTTATGTTCCTTCAAATACTTATCAATGACTAATGGAGAGACCAAAAAGACACAAGAGATGAAAATGATCAGAAGTCTGCAATTTGTTTGTTTATTTGTTGCAACACTGGGGGGGGGGGTTTAAACTCAGGACCTCATGTATCCTAGCAAGCATACTATCACTGAGCTGCACCCCAGTCAGTTTAATTTTTTGTTTAACAGGCAGGGTCTCACTAAGTTACACAGGCTGCTTCTGGCCTTGAGCTTGTGATCCTCCTGCCTCAGGCTAGGACTGTGTCACAGTGCTAGGCTAGAAGTCTACAAAGGCTTGATCTCACTCCAGTTACGCAGTTATTTTTTTAAAGTCAATTATTTTAACCTTACAACTAAACTGGAGAAGTAGTGTGGGAAGGCAGCATGTACTAGGTGAACAATTGAGAAAGTGACTAATCACAGCCAATGACACATGGCTAATTGCCCTAGTAGATGGCAATCACAAATGTATGTATAAATAGATTTGGGTTATATAAAAAGCACATTGTTGTTGTTGTTGTTAGGTGCCGTCGAGTCGAGTCCGACTCATAGCGACCCTATGTACAGCAGATCGAAACACTTGCCGATTCTGTGCCAGGCAAACCATCTTGTACATGGTGAAGCCCATTGTTGCAGACACTGTGTCAATACATCTGGTGGAGGGTTTTCCTCTTTTGCGTTGACCTGCCACTCTTCCAAACATGACGTCCTTCTCCAGGGATGTTCTCTCCTGACTACATGTCCGAAATATGTAAGACGCAGTCTGGCCATTTTTGCTTCCAAGGAGCACTCTGGTTGTACTTCTTCTAGGACAGATTTGTTGGTTCTTTTGGCAGTCCATGGTATATTCAATAGATGTGTGCAGCACAATAATTCAAAAGCATCAGTTCTTTTTCTGTCTGCCTTGCTCAATGTCCAGCTTTCACAACCATATGATGCCACTGAAAATACATTGGCATGAGTCAGACGCACCTTTGTCTTCAATGTGACATCTTTCCTTTTCAATACTCTAAAGAGATCTTTTGCCACAGCTTTTCCTAGAGCAATGTGTCTTTTGATTTCTTGACTGCTGCTTCCACGGGTGTTGATTATAGAGCCAAGCAAAGCAAAATCTTGGACAACCTCAATCTTTTCTCCATTTATTGTGAAGTTGCATGCTGTCCCAGTCGTAAGGATTTTTGTTTTGTTGATGTTTAGTCGTAACCCATATTGAAGGCTGTGATCTTTGATCTTCATTAGTATGTGTTTTAAATCCTCTTCACTTTCAGCAAGCAGAGTTGTGTCATCTGCATAACGCAGGTTGTTAATGAGTCTTCCTCCAATCTTGATGCCACGTTCTTCCTCATAAAGTCCGGATTCTCGGATTATTTGCTCAGCTTATAAATTGAAGAGATAGGGTGAAAGTATACAGCCCTGACACACACCTTTCTCAACTTTAAACCAGTCAGTGTTTCCTTGTTCTATTTGAACAACTGCCTCCTGGTTCATGTACAGATTTCTCATGAGCACAATTAGGTGTTCTGGTATTCCCATTTTCCAAAATGTTATCCATAATTTGTTATGATCCACACAATCAAATGCTTTTGCATAGTCAATAAAACATAGGTAGACATCTTTTTGATGTTCTCTGCTTTCAGCTAATATCCACCTGATATCAGCAAAAAGCACATTGTTGATTTGTAACCTTCACTTTGACCTTTGCTAGCTCCAGATCAGCTGTCATCTTCACCACAGCATGTAAATACCAAGTACACCAGGTAACACCAGTCTGCCTGTCTCCCAAAAGCTGATGAAGTATCTCTTCTCAGTGCTACTTTAGCCTCCATTCAGACCATTATTCCTCCATCACAACAACATGCCTCTGTGATGGACATATTAAACATGGTTGACTTACAGGCTATTTTTATATTGGTTTCATCATTACATTAAATCTGTAACGAGATTTGGGGATGATTCTTAAGTGCCAAAAGACACACACATTCAAAATGTCTTAGGAAACACTGTTAGATGATTTACCTTCATTAAAGTTTATTGAGAACTACTTAATGCAAGGCACTGTGCCAGGGTTGGAGGTGCAAAGTTAGCAAAACCTACACTTCATCCCCAACCACCTCATCCATTTGACATAAATGACAGAAATTCTTTTCTACATCACTGGTGAGTATTTCACTCTTATTTCCAAATTCTGGTTAGTATGCAGAGTTTTGTGTTTAGGCAAAATTTTATGTCATTATATATACAATAAATAAATAAATAAATAAATAAATAAATAAATGGTCAGTTTTATTTTGAATAATACTTTCCAATAAATAACACTTTATAAAGACGTTGGGGTCTGCTCTGGCCTGGCAAAAGATCACGGAGCTTCACCTCAACACCAGTTCACTCGGGAACCCTTGGGAGCAGGCAAGAGCTGGTGGGTGACACCAAGAAGGACCTCGGGAGCCTTCAACAACAAACAGGAACTTTATTAAGCTACTCCTTTGCAGGAGAGCCTAAAGATTATACAGCTCTATATAATAGCTCTCAAGCTGGCAGCACGGGTGGCTGCTGCTACAATGGGATAACAGCTCTATATCAGAGTGCCAAACAGCTCTGATGTCCTCGCTGGCTGCGCCAATGGTCCGAGGATGTTGCCTCTCACCGGTCATCTTCTCCTTTCATATCCTCCCCAGGGTGGGGAGATTGAGAGCTCTTCTTGGCTTGCTGGAGGTCTTCTTTCTTGATTCTTGGAGTCTTGCCTATCTGCAGCTTGATTGAAGGTCTGGACGATGGAAGTGGAGAAATCAGGTGTAGGATGTAACAATCAGAGTAAAGGAGATTAGGAAGAAATGAATAGACACCTGAGGTAATCGGTGGTCTACTTACATACGTCCTAGGTGGGGGTGTGAACCAGGGTGCAATCAATCAGAGAGCAGCTTGTGCCAGGAGGAGCAGTTCTCTATGTGAGGGCTTGGAAAACTGCACTTACGATTGGGGGGTTAAGTGCAGGCTGGACCAATCACTGAGCTTTCCTTAGTAACTAATTGGATAGCTCTGGGCCAATCAGGCTGAAAAGGACACCACCAGATTTGGGCTGTTCGGGGGCTATCTTGGATCACTCGATGGAAGGGGTAGGAATAAGGTAACTGAAAGGTGAACTGGGACTTGGGTAGCCATATTAGCTCTTAGGGAGTCAAACAGGTCCCAGTGTAGATTCCTGGGTTAAGGGTAACCAGAGGTGGCAGGAACAGGGTAGGATCTGGGGAGGGGCCAGACCTCCACATGGACCAGGTGGGCCTCAGCCCTGGCACCCTCCTGGTCCACCTCAGGGATGTCCAGATAATTCCCTATGAAAGATATGTTTATTTTCCAGGTATTATAGAAAAAGAATAAGGGTAGAAGTGCTGAGATGTAGCTCAGTGTTAGAATGCTTGCCTAGCAGGGACAAAGTTCTAGGTTTGATCCCTAGCAATGCAAACAAACAAACAAAAACAAATGAACAAACAAATAAAAACAAAACAAAAAACCACAAACAAACAAACCAAATAGAAGCGTGATTAAGTAGATTTAAGGAGCATCAAACCCTTGATAATACCACATTTTTTATAAGAATAATGGCTTATCCCATAAAACAGACTCCTAATATTTTATATATGTTGTTGTTAGATGCTGTTGAGTCAGGTCTGACCCAGATCGAAACACTCTTCCATGCTGTGCCATGGTCGGCACTATGTCAGTGCTTCTCTGCTATTC
This sequence comes from Pedetes capensis, assembly GCA_007922755.1. Taxonomy (NCBI): domain Eukaryota; kingdom Metazoa; phylum Chordata; class Mammalia; order Rodentia; family Pedetidae; genus Pedetes; species Pedetes capensis. Next base: position 2,480 of record VMDO01002908.1, on the reverse strand, counting down.
ATACAGTTTTCAACGACTGATTGTTTTGAGATTGCTTTGGGAGTGGATTGCCACATCCTTCTGCCATTTTTGTGGTGCTGGGAATTGAACCCAGGGCCTCAGAGAGTGCAGAGCGGCACTCTACCAACTGAGCCTAACCACACCCAGACTTTATATATAAATGTTTGTATTTCTCCTGACAGAAAATATGAGGTGTCTGTCATAGAAAACAGACTGATTATGTGTTTACAGAACTTCTTATATTGGTTTTCCAAATTCCAACCCTCGAAGTGGGTGATGTGATCCAAGCCGTATATACCCAGTGCCTTCAAGACAGTGAGGAAGTATGGAGGATGGAGAAGAATGGCCAAATTATGAATATTTGAGCTTTCATAGGCAACCTGGTACAATAGTCCATCCTCCTTTTAAACAAAGGAAAGGCCACATCTTTCTAGTACAAATGAATTCATAACAACTCTTACTTAGTGCTGTGGTGGTGTATGACATGCTATGGTGGTCTCCAGGGCATGAAGAGGGCTTAATATCCAGGTTGAGGACTGACTACACACTTTCTCTAAGCCTCTGTTTCAGATGCTTTATTTTCTTTTAATTCTGGATTATCAGGTCATTGTGCTTCTCATTTCCTGGCAGTTCTATAACCTGTCCATAACTCATGAAATTAGGTTTCCGAAAGCCTGATTTCATATTGATTCAGAAAACTGAAACAAGCAATATAATACCTATTTTTAAGTAATAGTAAAAATCAAGTCTGACTCTATGCTTTTTCTTAGAAACTTTTTCCTGGAAGTATATCATTTCTTTCCTCACATTTCACTTTTCAATCCATAAGCATTCACTGAAATTTTATTGTTTAGGCAGAAACATGACACTTAATATTAAATATTCATACTTGTAAGTTAAAAAATTATTTTACCTCAATGTAAAGTTTAATTATTGAAACCCTATTTTCAACTTGAATAGCATTTCAGGATTAGGATTTCATTCAATGTATCCTTCAAACAAAAAGTTTTCTCCTGATAGAGAAATTAATATATCCCCTAATTACAGAAGCATTTGTCATTTTATAAACTTGACATCCTCTTCTCTCATTAATGTTCAATCAGGTCAAAAAGGTTCAGTAGAAATTTTTAGGTAGTCATAAATGCTGACATTTTATAATTGCTTGGGAAGAAATTAATGATGGATAAGAACAATATTTATTTTTGTTATTATTGTTATTTCTGTAATCAAGAAATTGTTTTGAAAGTGGGCTGTTAGGTCCTTCTCCTATGTTTGCAGTGCTAGGGATCAAACCCAGGGCTTCATGGTGCACAGAGCAAGCACTCTACCAACTGAGCTAAACCCCAACCCCAATAAGTAACTAAGGAGGGAGAATTCACCTTTATCTGCTACAGTTTGGATCTTAAATGTCCCCCAAAGGCCCTTCTATTAAAGCCTTGGTCCCCAGAGTGATGCTCTTGGGAGATGGTAGAATCTTGGGGCAGCAAGGCCTGGGAAGAGGCCTTCAGGTCATCGGAGGTGTGCTGTATAAGGGGTGTGTAGGATCTGGGTCCCTCCCTTCTCTTAAATTTCTTTTCCTTTCTGGCCATCAGGTGAGGGGTTTCACTCCTCCACACACTCCCATCAATGATTTGCTGCCTCACCACAGGCCCGACAACAGTGTGGCAAATCAATCATAGAGTGGAGCCTCCAAAACTGTGAGTCCAAATAATCCTTTTCTCTTTGTAAGTTGATTATCTCAGGTAATTGATATAGTGATGGAAACTGACTAACACCCTACCTCTCAGGGAGAATAATAGCAAACAATCTGTAGTCCTTTTTAATCTGTCATACATTCAATATGCTGAGAAAGTTGTTTCATCTCATTAAAGCAAGGGAAGGAAGTATTTACTCTTCATAGCTTGAAACTTCAATTCCGGCATTCAACCAAATTGAAACACAATTATGTCCTGCACTATAAAGGAAAAGACCAAAGTATTTATGGAAAGGAGTTTTAAAGGGCACTTCAGAAAACAGTTTTTATAAAGTCACCTGTCAATCTGTCACAGAAACCAAGGACTCTTGGCATACTGAACATGTTATGATAGCGGGACTTGTCAATCAAAAGTTTTGATAAGGCAAAAGTGTCAAATGAACTTAAATCTAAAGAATATAAGTAACTGACTTCTTTATCTCTTTAGCAATTGTCCAAAGCACTTAAAAGATTTTAATAATTTCAATCTGGTTAGCATTTTTTTTTTGTTTCTCACTGATGCATAAAATCACCTAAAAAAGAAAAAAAAAGGGGAGGAGTCAAGATGGCGGACAGACAACACACACCTTCTGTCCCGGAGCAATAAGAAGCCTCGATTAGGGGTTTAAAACACAAATTGAATAAATAGAAACAGATAATTTAGTTTGAGAGATAAAGAAAGAAACTAGGCGTACACTGAAATTAGGGATTGGGCTTCAGAGGAGCTACACAGTGGCCAGCAGCGGGA
>VMDO01002907.1:136535-155730 GCA_007922755.1 Pedetes capensis | reverse complement strand
GTCCGAAATATGTAAGACGCAGTCTGGCCATTCTTGCTTCCAAGGAGCACTCTGGTTGCACTTCTTCTAGGACAGATCTGTTGGTTCTTTTGGCAGTCCATGGTATATTCAATAGACGTCTCCAGCACCACAATTCAAAAGCATCAATTCTTTTTCTGTCTCCCTTGTTCAATGTCCAGCTTTCACAACCATATGATGCGACTGAAAATACCATGGCATGAGTCAGACACACCTTCGTCTTCAATGTGACATCTTTGCTTTTCAATACTCTAAAGAGATCTTTTGCCACAGATTTTCCTAGAGCAATGCGTCTTTTGATTTCTTAACTGCTGCTTCTATGGGTGTTGATTATAGAGAAGTAAGCATAGAATGTGTGTGCTGGAAAGGAAGAGTGAGGTGGAAATATAAAGAAGATACAAAAGCAGTAAGGAAGGCTAGGGTTCATAAGCAGCACTAGATAGGAGGCCAAGTTGGGGAAACCAAACTGTAGCTCTTAGCAGAGAAGAGCAGGGAGAGGTGGGTAAGGGAGATCTAAATAATTACATTTTCCAGTCTGACCTCTTAAATGTGCTGTGTTTTATTTTGTAATTTGTGTTTATAGCTAGCTAAAATGAGAGAAGCTCAGTTGTTCAGGGTGATGGCCGGAACCACTTTGCACAAAGTTAAGGAGGATCTCATTCTAGAGAGTAATGGGTAACCACTGTGGAATTTTTAAGAAACAGTCCATGACCAGATGCTGAGTAGAGAAATATCATTTTGGTAGCATTGTTTAGTATTATATGTAATAAGTACTACTATAAGAAGTCTGATGGTTTATAATTGTTTATTGAAAGATTTGGATATGGTTAAGAGATGAACTCTTAAGAAGTGAGGGGAAATAGAAATTCTTTTGCAAAAGCTATAAAAAACTGTGATTGCCAATGGTTAAAATTCTGAAAGTGAACTGCAGTGAAATGGTTAGTGTGTGAGAAGGTACTTGCGAGGGAGAAGACAGTATCAAGAGCAGTAAGTCGCTCCAGTTTGGTTTCAAAGAGAGAGCTCTTTTTACTAGGTTGTTTGTGATAACTCCAGTACATCTAATTTGTGATGTTTAGTTGTTAAAAAGGGCGGCTGGGATTTAGCTCAGTTGGTAGAGCGCTGTGCTGCAGTCTCTGAGGTCCCGAGTTCAATTCCCAGCACCACAAAAATGGGAGAAGGACCTGGCAATCCACTCCCAAGGCAGTCCCGAAACAGTCAGCCATTGAATAACCCTATGAGGGTCACTATGAGTCGGATACCGACTTGACAGCACCTAACAACAACAATAGTTGTTAAAAGGGGCCTGGGATTTAGCTCAGTTGGTAGAGCACTGCTCTGCAGTCTCTGAGGTCCCGAGTTCAATTCCCAGCACCGCAAAAATGGGAAAAGGACCTGGCAATCCACTCCCAAGGCAATCCCGAAACAGTCAGCCATTGAAAACCCTATGAGGGTCGCCATGAGTCAGATACCGACTTGACGGCAACAACAACCAAAGTTGTCAAAAGAGAATAAGTTGCAGTGGAAACAGTTACTTTTATTTTTATTTTTATTTGTTTATTTGCAGTGCTTGGGGGTTGAACCCAGGGTTTTGTGCATGCTAGGCTCTACCACTGACTGACACCCCCCACCCTTGTTATGGTTTGGATCTAAATGTCTCCTAAAGGCCACATGTTTGAACATTGGGTCCCCAGCTGGTGGTGGTGTTTGTGGAGGCTGTGGAACCTTGGGATGCGGGATTCTAGCTATGGACTGATCTGCTAACTATGAGGGCCCCATAAACCTCTCTCCCCATAAGTTTGTTTTAGTCAGTATTTCTGTCAACACTAATATACCAGCTGACTAATATCTGTCCCACTTTAATTTGAGATGGAGTCTTGTTAAGTTGTGCAAGCTGCCTCTGCCTTTGAACCTGGCGATTCTTCTGCCTCAGTCTCCCACATCTTTGGGATTACAGACATTTGCTGTGGCACCCAGGAAGTATTTTAAAGTGTTTTAGCATGCTACTTTTTATTTTTTCGGAAGCTAGGAGGAGTTGAACCCACATTCTCACACATACTTTGCAAGTGTTCTACCACTGGGATGTGCCCGTAACCCATTTTTAAATTTTTGAGTTAGGGTCATGCTAAATTGCTCAGCCTGCCTCTGGCCTTGAACTCCCAATCCTCCTGCCCCTGCCTCCTGAGAGTTTTTGGGATCAAAGGCACTTGCTTCCCCACCCAGCCAGCCAGTATGCTACATTTTAAAAGTGCTTATGATAAGCCAAGTGTCATGGCACATGCCTGTAATTTTAGCACTCAAGAGGCTGAGGCAAGAGGATTGCAAGTTTGAGACTGGTGTGGGCACCACAGTGAGTTCAGACCATCCTGGACCACGTTGTTGTTGTTGTTGTTGTTAGGTGCCATTGAGTGGTATCTGACTCATAGCGACCCTCACAGGGTTTTCAGTGGCTGATTATTTTGGGATTACCTCAGGAGTGGATTGCCATGTCCTTCTCCCATTTTTGTAGTGCTGGGAATCGAAACTGGGAACTGAGAGACTGTAAGAGCAGGGCTCTATCAGCTGAGCTAAATCCCAGCCCTGAACCACATAGTGAGACCTTATCTCAAAAGGAAAAAAAATGTGCTTATTATAGACAGTACACTCAAAATAATCAATGATGTTACTATCTTACCCTCATTTTGTCTTCTCTAAGCCTATTTTTATGCATAGTTAAGGTCATACAATATGAATAGCTTCTTAAAATTTCCCTTTGCTTAGTTAACATTACAGTGTAAATATTTTCCCAAGTTCTTAAAAACCTGTTATAAGCAGCATTTTAAGTGGTTGCAGATTATTCCCTGTGTCATTTGGAAGTTCTATAACTTATCTGACTATTTCCCAGTTATTTGTTATGGTTGTTCAGTGCTGTCAAGTTGGAGCCAATTCATAGCAACCCTGTGTATGATAGAATGAAACAGTACCCAGCACTGTGCTATGCACACAGTCTTTTTATGTTTGAGCCCATTGCTGCAGCCACTGTGTTTCTTCTCATTTTGAGTCTTTCCACATCAGCAAAAGGAGATCCCAGGGCTTTCCTCCATTCTCATCATTAAGGTCAACTAAGGCAATCCCAAAAAAGTCAGCCACTGAAAACCCTATGAGGGTTGCTATGAGTTTGATACAGACTTGACAGCACCTAAAAACAACAACAAACTTTGAGGAGGCAGTCATTTCTTGAATGCCTTCCAGCCTGGGAGCTCACTTTCTGGCACTATATTTGACAGTGCTTCTCTGCTATCCATAGGGTTTTCAATGGCTAATTGTTTCTGGACTGGGCTGCTGGGTCCTTTTCCCTACTCTGTCTTAGTCTGGAAGCTCAGTTGAAATCTGTCCACCATGGGTGGCCCTGCTGATTTATGAAATACCAGTGGCATAGCTTTCAGCATCACGAAAGCCCCCACAGCACAAGCTGACAGATACATGGGGATCCCAGTTATTAATGTATCACTTTTCTGATTCTTGTACTTAAAAGGAAGGCACGGCTGAATAATGAACATCTTTGTGCTTAAAGACTTTTTTCTTCATTTTGAGTTGTTTCTTTTAGCCCAAGTGGTTTTCTTTTTTCTTTTCTTTTTTGCTATACTGGGTAGCTGAACCCAGGACCTTGCATATACTTTGCAAGTGCTCTATCACTGAATCGCACCTCCAGCTCTCCTCCTTTCTTTTTTCTTTCTTTCTTTTGTTTTTTGAGACAAGGTTTCACTGTGTAGTCTAGGCTGTCCTAGAACTTGCCACGTAGGCCAAGCTGGGTTTGAACCTGCATGGATACTCCTACCTCAGCCTCCTGAGTGCTGGGATCGCAGGCATGTGCCACCATACCTGGCCTGCCCCAGCCGCTATTTAAATTTTTTGTCTTCAGACAAGGTCTCTCTAAGCTACGTAGGCTGCCTCTGGCCTCGAACTTGTGATCCTCCTGCCTCCACCTCCCAAGTTACTGAGATTATTCCCCCCATTCAGTCTCTCCCTCCCTCCCTCCTCCTCTTTCCTTATTTTTCTTCTTTCTCCGCTTCCTTTTCTCCTTCCTTATTTCCTGCCACCCCCCCATCTTGAACTCTTGCACTCAAGCCATCCTCCTGCCTTAGCTCCCTCATTAGCTGAGACTACAGGCAGGAACCATCATCCCAGGCATGTTGTGTGGTTTTCAAACTTGAGTGTTCATGAGACTCACCTGGGAATCTTGTTGAACAGATTGGTGGACCCCACACTGAGAACTTCTGAATGAGTCAGTCTGAGGGAAGATCTGAATATGTGCATTTCTAATATGTTCCCAGGGGGTGCTGCTGGTGTGGAGACTGCTCTGAGAACCTGTAGCCCATGTTATTGACAATGAAAGACAAAATTGAGATTAAGTTTCTAAATCAGTGGGATTGATAATGATCTTGGATGAAACTGAATTCATGTACCAACTTGAATTAGGGAAGTTGAAGAGCTGAAGGATTGCATCAGCATCTCAACATGGAGAATTGGTACAGTTTATGAATATGAGTGATGACAGGTGCAAGGTTCTCTCCTGAAATGTGAGGTTAAGATACTGTGATGAGTGTAGCTCCTTTTTGGCCATTTCATAATCTGTGAGATAAGACAAATATGTCATAACAAAGAGTGCCAGAAGGTATAAACAAAGGGCTTTAGAATTCAGAGGGAAGTATGGTCATGTTTGGTTGACGTATAGAAGGCCCAGAAGTTGAAGGTCTTAGAAGAGCTAGGCTATTTTGTAGGAGTTTCAAAAGTATCATATCAGTAAAGCTTAAACATGACAGCCCCTCCCCAGTGCTGGGATTGTAGGCACATACCACCATGCCAGACCCTGTTTCTTTATTTATAAAACCTTTATACCAGTTATACCCAAGGGACATTTGTGGAGACAATGTAGTAAAATGTTATCTCGTAGGGAACACTCAGAAACTGTTGAGTTGGTGGCTGAATAAATGGTAAACTTCTGGAGGGTTTTCCATTGGTGTCACTAAGGTTTATGATTGATAAGGTCAAATCACAAAATCTGTCCATTGGCAGAAAAGTGATTAATACCTTTTGAAATAGCTTTCTTCTGGATTAAATTTAAAAGGAAAAAATTTTAACAAAATGAGTGGTATCTAGCGAGTGTGAAAATTGCTTCCACTTTCTTCTTATTTTGAGCTAGAACCTTGAATAAAGGTTGACTCAGCTTCTGTCAGATAGCAACATGCCTACCTCCTTACTTTCTTTAGGTCTGCTTCATTATTATGTAACAGCAAGGGACTATTCTGTCTTTGACCACTCTGTAGAAACTGGTCTTTCCCATCTCTGTCTTCTTTTACCCTGCTTTAGTGTCTATAACCCTGACATATTTTCTTGTGCATTGCCTGTGTCTCCTACACTAAAATGAGTGTTCTGTTAATGCTGTATTCAGCACTTGGACTCAGAGACTGCCTCACAGCAGGGCATGAACGAATTGATGAAAGAACTGTTTGAGGATATTTAGGGGAGAGTGAAGGAGAAAGCTATTGGGTTGATTTTTTTTTTTTTAAGTTATTTTTGAGCTGGCCGTGGTGGCACATGTCTATAATTCTAGCACTAGGAAAGCTGAGGGGGGAGGGTAGTGAGTTTGAGGCCTCTCAGGGCTACATAAGACCCTGTCTCTCAAAAATGTATATATTCTTAATTTTTCTCTCTCTTTTTTTTTTTGTGCGGTCCTGGGGGCGCTGAACCCAGAACCTTGTGTGTACTTTGCAGACACTCTACCACAGACCTTCTCCCTATTCCCTTTTTAATTTTTTTTATCTCGAGACAGGGTCTCAGTGAGTTACACAGGCTGCCTCTAGCCTCGAACTTGTGAACCAGCTGCTTCCACCTCCTGAGTTACTAGGATTATAGGCATGCACCCCCACACTTGGCTATTCTTAATTTCTTATTGACATAAAATAATTGTACATGTTTATGGTGTGAGTCTGTCTTTTAAAACTGGCTTTAAGGCATATTTTGCATCAGTAACAGTAAATATGTATTTTAAGTTCTTGCTCTTACATTTTGAGTTCATTCCAAGTCCATTAGGATGCTTTTGAATACTATTGTTTCCGCAGTGATATTTGTTGAGAGAAAGGAAAGCATCATCTCAAATATTTATAGGCAATTTTTAAAGAGACTGAAATCACCCATATTGCCTTCTAAAAATTCTTATTTTGGAGGAGGCAGCAGAATTTCTGTTGAGGAAAAGTGTAAATAGGTATAGCATATACTTTATTGTGAGGGAGAAGGGCCTGGCAATCCACTCCCAAGGCAATCCTGAAACAGTCAGCCATTGAAAACCCTATGAGGGTTGCTATGAGTCAGATACCGACTCGACAGCACCTAACAACAACAACAACAACAATACTTTATTGTAGTTAGTCTTGTTCTGTACCAAATAAGAACTTATTTGTGCTTTTTCTCATTTTGGGGCAGTGCATCTTTGCTTTTCCTGGATGACCACACACTATGGTACAATAATTCATGCTGATTTTCTTCTAGGGATTAATTTGGTTTTATCACATTTTCTTTGTGGTGTCAATAGATTGATATACTTTGTGTCTATTGAGGACAGCAATGATACAGACATCACTGTGTTTTTGGTTTTTAATTTGGGGTGTGTGTTTTTTCTTTTGTCATTTTTGTTTAATTTTTGTTGTGTTTTTGAGACAAGATCTTGCTAAGTGGCCTAAACATGCCTGGAACTCACTATTGAGCCCAGGTTTGGAATATGAGATGTTTCTGTAAAAGATTTACTTTCCCAGTTATGGTTTGTCAGGCCATTAATGCATTTGTTGCTCTTATTGAGTATCAGGTGGTAAGGAATTGAGGTAGCACTGTTTGGCAATGAAAAGGTTGAGTCAGCTACTTCGATTTTACAAATTCTGAACATACAACCTAGAAATGTCTTTTATCTAGAAATTTTCTCATTATATAATATGGTACTCTTTGATATATCAAAATTATTGTATCTAATAGGCAGTCCATGTAAAGATTTCCCTGGCTACCTCAAATATCTTCTCAAAGCTGACTTATTTGACCTAGGATCCAAAAAGATTTACACATTGTTACTGCCTGGTGTATTCTTAAATTTTTTCTGTCCCTCCCTTTTTTCTTACGCCATTTATTTTCTGGAAAAATTGGGTCATTTGTTCTGAAGGAATTCTAACATTCTAGATGTGGCCCCATGGGCTGGGATTTAGCTCAGTTGGTAAAGCACTGCACTGCAGTCTCTGAGTCCCGAGTTCAATTCCCAGCACTGCAAAAATGGGAGAAGGGCCTGGCAATCCACTCCCAAGGCAATCCCGAAACAGTCAGTCATTGAAAACCCTATGAGGGTCGCTATGAGTCCGATACCGACTCGACCACACCTAACAACAAGATGTGGCCCCATTGCTTCCTCCAGTTGTTAGACAGCATCTTATCCCTTTATGTCTTAAGAACTGGAACTTAAGATTTTCATTAGCTTCAGGTTCAATTTTTAATTTTTTCCCAAGTACTGGGGGTTGAACTCAGGGCTTTGTGTATCCTGGGCAAGTACTCCACCACCAATCTGTACCCCATCCCGTTTTTCACTTTTTATTTTGGGACAAGGCCCCACTAAATTGCATAGGTTTCCTTTGGCCTTGAACTTGCCATCCTCCAGCTTCAGCCTCCCAAGTAGCTGGTATTATAGGCATGTGCTGCAGCACTGGGATGAATTGTTTTTTAATATTTCATTGGTGGTCCTGGGCATTTGGGCACTTCAGAATGCATTACATCAGGAAGAGTTTATTGTCTGGCTCTCTCATTTTAGTTATGTTACAATTGACTAGTAGGTCTAAGTATTAATAACTTTTTTACTTTTATTTCAGAGAAACTTGATTCTTTGCTGTCAGACTACGATATCCTCTCTTTATCTAATATCCAACAGCACTCGGTAAGGAAAAGGGATCTGCAGGCCTCAACACATTTCGAAACACTCTTAACTTTTTCAGCTTTGAAAAGGTAATTTGAATTATTCACAGAATAGTATTGGGGCAAGGAGGGTCGGGGTGTGGTTTGTCAAAAGGAGAATAATACCTGGGAGAGGAGAGGGGGGAGAGGAGGAACAAGGAGGAATGAGGAATGGGGGAGGGGGTGACCTCAGGGTGAACAGCCCAACTTTAATAGTCCTGGAAATAATTATAACACCAATAATACCTAAGAATGGTAATAATACAGATGGGCTAGAAAATTCATGTAATAGTACTGACAATGTAAAAAGATAGTTCACTACACAAAAAGTTTTAATCTTAAACATAATTGGGATCCAAGGATATATAGAAAAATATCACCACAAAAAGACAAGCAAATGGAAGAGAAGTCTTTGGTCGGGGGGTGGGATGGGGGGAGGAAGTGCACAAGAGGGTAAGGGGAACTTATCTGTGCAATGTACAACAAAATGCATATATGGAAATGTCACAATGAAATGCATATTAGAATGAAACACATTAAGTTGTACATTATAAATTTCCAATTAAAAAAAAGGAGAATAATAGAGTATCTGCCAAAATCTTAGGAAATTATGTTTTAAAAATTTATAATTGGCATAATTACAGGGTGTTGTATATGATTCTTATATAGTGTAATACCTATTCTAAAATACATACTGATGGGTATTTAAAACAAAGTAAATGAGTATTCCAAAAATGTTGATGATGGAAACAGTATATTTATGAAATTCTAACAAAGATTGTAGTTAACTGAATGCTTATAATACTTTACATTTTTGGTGCTACTTTAGAACCATCAACCATGTATTAAATATTATCTTTATTTTACATAAGAAGAAACAGAGGTTTAGAGATAAAGGTTTTATTTAGGGCCTCACAGCCTAGTGGTGGCCTGAGTCTAAAATTTAGTGTTCTTTCTGCTCTGAGTTCCTCTCACTTAATAATATAAATTGATTGATACAGTTTATTTGGGCAGTGATTGTAATATCATTCATGTTGTTCTGCAGATTTAAATCTGTTTGGTAATTGCAGGCCTCCTCCTAAAGTCTTTTTAGGAAGCTTTTATCTAGTAACAAAAAAATAAACATAGGAGAATATAAATGGGCTAAATTCCTTTTTCTTCATAGGGTAGGACTTTATCACATTTAAAAAAATAATAAAAGTAATATGTGCACTTGGTTTAAAAGCCAAACATAGGGGCTTTGGGGGCACAGCTCAGTGGTAGAGTGCTAGGTTTCATCCCCAGCACTGCCCCTCAAAACAAAACAACAGCAACAGTAAAAACCTATAGACAGTTTATTAAGTTTTCACGTCTTCATAACTCAGTCACACTTCCCAAACCTGGAGGGGCTTCCTGTTGGTAAACTACTAAAAGATTTTAGTGCACGTTTTTGTACACTTAGATCTGTGTATGTACGTATAGATGACCCTCTATATCTGTGAGTTCTGCATCAATGTAAACCATGGATCAAAAATATTGGAAAAAAATTTTCATTCAGATTTGAACCTGTACAGATTGTTTAATCATTATTCCCTAACAGCATATTGTTTTTTTTATAATATTTGTTTCAATTTTCTGTTAATTGTTTAAGTATTTACATGGAATTTACATTGTATTAGGTATATTAAAAGTAATCTACAGACGATTTAAAGTATGTGAGAGGATGTGCATAGGTTGTATGTAAATATTATGCCCTTTTATATAAGGAACTTGAGCATCCACAGATTTTGGTATCTACAGGGAGTCCTGGAACCAATCTGACACATATTGGGGGAGTACTGTAGGTGATATAAACAACATAGATGTAAGACTTATTTGTTTTTGGAGCCAGGGCCTCAGTGTGTAGCCCAGGCTGACCTTGAGCTTGAGATCCTCTTTATTAATGCTTAAAATAAATAAGTAAGTAAAACCTGGGTAGATGAAAGGGTCAGTGTGTATTAGAGCTGACATTACCTTTATGAAGTCACTTATAGTATTACTTGGTGGTGATGGTAAATGAGAAGATTCTGTTTTTAAATAGTGGAAGGCAAAATAATTGAGACCAAGATTACATTAAATTTGGATGTGACTGATAGAGATTGAAAAGCATAGAATGAATGCTGAGAGATTGTATGAGTTGAAGTAGTTTTATGAAAATAAGAAACTATTTAAAATTTGCCTTACAAGTTACATTTCCTATTTGGTATAAATCCAGAAATACTTATTCTAAAGTAATGAAAAAGCTGCAAATACTGTTTTGATAATATTGTCAGAATTGTATTTTGAAAAAGTTAAAATATTTGTCCTAAAGGTGATATAGCTCCTTTTTTATCATATTTTTATCATTACTTGGTCTTTATTTTACTACAAAGCAGATTCTCAAAGGAGAAAATTCAGAATTCAATTCCTGTGACTTTTCCAAAAAGAAGTTAAAAACATTACAATTCATAGAGAGCTTTAGAACTAAATAATAAGGCATTTATAATAGAGATGATTTTCGAAGTTAACACATAACTAAAGGTAAAAAAAAATCATTATTGAGAATGTGTGGGAAGATACTTTTTTGGATAGCAGGAGAAAATGTTCCAAGATTTTATGAAATAATATTCTATTGTGTGTCTTTCCTTCTGACCATTAAAAAACCACAAGCAAACTAAAATTACCTTGTATGCTCAAAAGTTAAAAATATTTGTTGCCATGGAGATATGCCTAGTCTAGATTTCTTCCTGGCAGTTGAAAGACTTATACAGATTCCAGGGAAGTAACATTTTATTTCAACACCATAGGTGACAAAATTTGTTCCAATGACAGAAATGAATAATACACCTTTTTTGTGTTTGGTGTTCATGGGCACATTGAAAGGGCCTTATATGTAATAACTGAAAAAGTCTTGCTTATCACTACCCCTATCACTACTTTTTATGTCAGAACAAAAATACATAGAGGAAAAAACCAAAAAGAATATTGTTGTTGTTAGGTGCCATCAAGTCAGATCTGACTCATAGTGACCCTCATAGGGTTTTCATTGGCTGATTGTTTCAGGATTGCTTTAGGAGTGGATTGCCAGGTCCTCCCATTTTTGTGATGGTGGAGATTGAATATTAAGTCATCTAAAGAACAGGAGTGTATTTTGTTGTTTGTTTTTTTCCCCAAGTTTATGAGACAAGGTCTCACTATGTAGTGCAACTGGCCTAGAGCTTACTATGTAGCCCAGGCTATCCTCAACCTTGAGATCATTCTGCCTCTCTCCTGAATGCTGAGATGACAGGTATGTACCACCACTCCTGGCAACAGAGCATATTCTAATGTCTGTGTTGGAGACTTTGTATTTATTTCTGTAGTGGTAATGTTGGATTTGGGCTGGGATTTAGCTCAGTTGGTAGAGCGCTGTGCTGTAGTCTCTGAGGTCCTGAGTTCAATTCCCAGCACCACAAAAATGGGAGAAGGGCCTGGCAATCCACTCCCAAGGCAATCCCGAAACAGTCAGCCATTGAAAACCCTATGAGGGTCGCTATGAGTTGGATACTGACTCGATGGCACCTAACAACAACAACAATGTTGGATTTGTCTACAGCCATACCAGCCTGGCATATGATCCCTTCTGATCTCGGAAGCTGAGTGGGGTTGGGCCTGGTCAGTACTTGGGTGGGAGACCTATTGGGAATACTGGGTGTTGCAGGCTTGGGAGAAGAACCTGGCAGCACACTCCTGAAACAGCCATTGAAAACCTTATGAATAGCAGAGAAGCATTGACATAGTACCGGACATGACACAGTGTCAGGTAGTGTTTCATTCTGTTGTACATATGTTTGCTATGAGTCTAATTCAACTCAATAGCACCTAACAACAACAACAATAATTTTGGATTAATTTTTTTCAAGATATGTTCTTTTTTTTTTTTTTTTTTGGGGGGGGGGGTGTAACTGGGGGTTGAACCCAGGGCCTTGCGCCTGCATGCTTTGCAATTGTGGACCACTGAGCTGTGCCCCCAGCCCATTTTTTTTTTTACTATTTTTGAGACAGGATCTCGCTAAGTTACGAAGACTGCCTCTGGTCTCGAACTTGGGATCCTTCCACCTCTGCCTCCCGAGCCACTGGGATTATAGGCGTGCACCATCGCACCTGGCAAGATATATTCTTGTTAGAAGGAGAAAAAATATAGAAGTTGCAATTTATTAATTTTGCACAGCAGTAAGAATTTTCCTGTAGGATACCCAGCTTGATTGTTAGAGGCAGCAGAGCATAGGGTTTTGAAACAAACCAAGTTTAATGTCCAGTTTCATCATTTACTATGTATCCTTGAGTTTGTTGATTAATTTTTGAGCCTCTGCTTTTACTAGTGTGAAGTGGAGATAACATATATACCTAACAGTGGGTAGTTGTTTAATTAATGGTGTATAATAATATAGTCTTTAATTGCAAATTTTTTTTGTCTCTTATTTTTTTTGAGAGAGGGCCTTGCTTTGTATCTGTGACTGGCCAGAAGCTTCCTTTGTAGCCCAGGCTGGCCTCCAAACTTGAGGCAGTCCTTCTGCCTCAGCCTTCCAGGATTACATGTGTGTGCTATACACCAGCTGTTTTAATAGTAGATTTTTGAGATAAGCCGGACTCCAACTTCAGCTACTCATATGTTTCCTTATTATTCAGTTTCTAGGAAAAATGAATGCATAAGCTCTTTGAATCCTCCTCCCCAGAATTAATTTCTTTTGGTCTAAGATCTTACAGCTAAATACATTAGTCTGTCTGTCTTTATAGGTGATCCATTGCTCCAAGTACCTGGTAAAATATTAGTTGTAACTTGTATGGTATTTAATTCATGCCATTTTTTCTGGATTTTTTAAGACAGTGTAATGAAATGAAAATTAGGCCTCTATTTTATATGTGTAAACTGTGAATACATTCTTTTTTCCAGGCACTTTAAATTATACTTGACATCAAGTACTGAGCGCTTTTCACAAAATTTGAAAGTAGTGGTGGTGGATGGTAAAGATGAAAGCGAGTACACTGTAAAATGGCAGGACTTCTTCAGTGGACACGTGGTTGGTTAGTACAGAGTTCTTATTTTGCTCTTATGTCTGGGGTGTTAAGTCTTAACCTAGGCTCCCTTTCTTTGCTGTGACAAAATACCTGACATGAACAACTTAAAAGAGGAAAGATTTATTTTGGCTCATGGTTTCAGAGTTTCAGTCCATGGTTGGCTGGCTCCCCTTCTGCCTTAGGTGACGCAGAACATCATGGCAGCAGGATCATGTGGCTTAGGAAGCTGCTCACCTCATGGTGGACAGGATGCAAAGAGAGAGAAGGACCCAGGGATAAGATGTACCCTTCAAAATCATGTCTCTAGTGACCTACCTCCTTCAACCAGGCCCCACCTCCCACGAGTGCATTCAGCTGTGTATTTATCAGTAGATTAATCCATTGATGAGGTTAGAATCCACAGATCCAGCCATCCCTCAAAGGCCCATCTGCTAGCAACCAAGCTTTTAACACTTGAGCCTTTAAAGGAAGACATTTTTAGATTTAAACCAGAATAGGTTTCCGTGTCTCACTTGATTGCATAGTCTTTTTCGTGGGCAGCTTGGGAAAGGATTGTCCTGCGAGTGCTATTCTGTTATGGTTTTGTTTGAGCTGTATACGTTTGGAAGCAGAAATGTTCTACCAAGAAGGAGTGGACATTATGTAGTATGGCATAGTAGTTGAATGGTTTGATGACTAAAATTAATTTTCTCTTAAGTGATAATTTAACTTGTTGTCATTAGGCAAGCACTGTAGGCTTCCCTTATGAGCTTTTAAACAAGGAAGCTAGAAGTTAAAAATATTTTATGATCCTATTATATATTTATTTGAGAAAATGTATCAAACAAGTAATTGCAGCTGTCTTTTTGAACTTTTTCTGCTGTAAGAGAAAAGAATGGGACTAAAATCTCCAAATGTATGGTTTAAGACCTATATATTCCAAATGGTGCTTTCTGCCTTCTTTTAGTTCTATGTTTTTGTTGAAACAGGATCTCATTGTATTCCAAGCTGGTCTAGAACTCCAGATTCTCCTGCCTTAGCCTCATGAAGGGTGGGATTATAGGCATGTACCACCACCTCTTAGTTTTTTCTTCACCAAAATTAGGTGAGGTTATTCCAGAAGAAAATCTACAGCTTTTTTTGTTTTGGGAAATGTATAGGTTTCAGATTACTTGGGTTGAGGCTGCTCTATGTGATAAGAATTGTTTGGCTTCTTTGAGGCCTTTATTTCTTGTTTGCAGAGCTCTCACACAACCAAGACAAATCCCAATTTGATGAAGAGTTTGGTTGATTTTTATTGTCAATAGTGCATAGGTTCTTATTTGATACAAATTTTTTAATAAATTAATATTTTCTTCTCAAGGTGAGCCTGACTCTAGGGTTCTGGCCCACATAGGAGATGATGATGTTACCATAAGAATCAACACAGACGGGGCAGAATATAACGTAGAGGTGAGTCACTGCGTGTGTGTTTTTTCAGTAGCTTATATCTCTTGATTTTTGAAAAACTTCGTAGTTGTTTTAAGACACAAACATGGTAATTATTCTTAATTCTTTTCTCTTTGTATTAAAACATTTTTTAAACCAGGAAAGTGGATGACTTTGAAAGCCAAGGGTATTACTTTTTGCATCTCTTAAGAAGCTGTCCTGAGATATACTCTGTATTTCTTAGTGTCATAACTGAGACAGACATGTATACAGTGGATGTAGGAACAGAAAATTTTCCCTCCTGATATTTTAATTCTTTGTCTAACCTTAGTATAAATGTAAACATTTTCAAAGATGAAGGTAAAGTCTTATTTCTCCATTTTTCTGCTAGATCCTCTAGAAATGCTAGATGAGGAAAAGGCTGATAGTTTACAGCCTGAGAAGGGAATAGGGAATAGAGACACTGAGTCTCTGGCCACTCTTCAACTGAAGTAATAGCAGTAGAAATCAAGACCAAAGTAACCACATTTGTGTCAGGCATCTATCCATGTGTCAGATGCCGCTTTAGAAAACAAAATGCTTACCCTATATTTGTGGAGTGAAGTAATGTGAATACTTTGGGTGGTGGTGATGATACTTCCAAAACAGATCATCTGTAGGGAATAAGGTCACTCAGAGTGAAAATTTTAGGTGTATTTGGTGATAGAGTGAAGCCAGAGTGCTAATACTATAAAAACTGTCTTTTTTTTTTTTTTTTTTTTTTTTTTGGTTGAGACAAGTTTTGGTACCTAGCTGGCCTAAAACTCACTGTGTAGCCAGGGCTGACCTTGAACTCACTCAAAATCATCTTGTATCCACCTCCCAAGTGCCGGGATTACAGATGTGTGCTACCATATCCAGCTTGAATATTATGCTTTTTTTTTTTTTTTGAGACAAGATCTTGCTAAGTTGCCCAGTCTGCCTCTGAGCTTCAACTTTGGATCCTACTGCCTCTGCTTCCTCAGTCACTGGGATTACAGGTGTGCACCACCAAGCCCAGCATTATATGTTTAAATAACATCCAAACTACACAGCCACTAGTATTACCTATCATTAGGGAAAAGAAATCTATGACCTTGCAATATGTTGAAATCTGTTAATGGTTAAGACTAGTGTTATGTAGTCCTTTTTCATTGGCTCTAACAAAACAGAGGTTCATTTAATCTGTGGTTCTGAAGGCTGAGAAATCCCAGACCATGGCGCTGACATCTCCTTGACATCTGGTGAGGGCCTTCTTGCTGCATTATATGACACAGCAGAAGGCATGCGTGCCAAAGAGAGTTTGCTTTTATAACAAAGCCGCTCCCATGAGAACCCATTAATCTGTGAATGAATTATCTGTTCATAAAGGCAGAGCCCTCATGACCCAGTCACCTCCCAAAGATCCTACCTTCAAATACCATTAATGTATGGAGTGGAGGATTAAGTTCCCAACAAATGAATTTGGGGGACACATTCAAACCACAGCAGTTATCTAATGTCAGCATTTCAGAGAGTTCAACATACCAGAGAGAGTCAGAAGTTTAGTATAAGCTAGTGAAAGAGCTAATGTAAATGAATTCAATGTAGAATAGGCAAATCAATTACTGGAGTGAGTTAAATTTGCTTCTTTCAAAGCAGTTCATTTTATAACAGGTGCTTTTATTTGAGGGCTGGGGGTATAGTTGAGTGGAAAAGTGCTTGCCTAGCATGTGCAAGGCTCTCAGCTTGATCCCCAACACTTGGGGGAAGAAAAGCTAGATACCTTTGTTTTATTTTATTATTTTGTGGCACTGAGGATCCAGGGCAAATGGGAGAAGGACCTGGCAATCCACTCCCAAGGCAATCCCGAAACAGCCATTGAAAACCCTATGAGGGTCACTATAAGTCGGATACCGACTCAACAGCACCTAACAACAACAACAGCAATTTCATTGTATGGATATACTGCATTTTATTCATTCATCAGTTGGTAGACATTTAGAGTGTTTCCATTTTTTGACTGTTATTATCAGTGCTGCTATGAACATTCATGAGCAAGTTTTCATGTGGGCATATGTTTTCATTTATCTTAGGCAAATACTTGGAGCAGAAATGCTGGGTCAAATAGTGACTTTTTAACTTTTGAAAAACTGTTAGACCGTTTGCCATAGTGACATTCTCATTAACATATATGAGAGTTCTGATTTATCCACATCCTTATATGATTTTGTTTAATTATAGTGGTTTTAATGGACATGAACTGGTGTCTCACTGATTTGCATTTCCCTGGTGGAGAAATTATACATATATGGTTTATATATGCATGTTGTAGTTGTTAGGTGCCATCGAGTCGGTATCTGACTCATAGTGACCCTCATAGGGTTTTCAATGGCTGAGTGCTTCGGGATTGCCTTGGGAGTGGATTGCTAGGCCCTTCTCCCATTTTTGCGGTGCTGGGAATTGAACTCGGGGTCTCAGAGACTGCAGTGCAGCGCTCTACCCACTGAGCTAAATCCCAGCCCTTATATATGCATAAAGTAGTTTTTTTGTACATTTTCCACAGACTACCTGGTTCTAGTGAGACAAACATTTTTATAGAGACCTTTGTTTTGTAAAAATAAAAGCATGCTTTTGACTTATAACCCTTTGAGTACATGAGTTGTAATTTACTATGGCCTTGCCATATTGTAAATGTAGGGTTTTTTTTTCTTTTTCTGTGGTAGAGACTTTTTTTTTTTTTTTTAAACCTGCTTTCCCAAAAACCAGTAGTAAGTTTCAGGCATATTGTTGTAAGTTTTCGGTCATCTCTCATAAAAATGTTTTTTTTGTGTATAAAACCTAGCATGGTGAAATGATGTCAAATCCTGAATGTTAAATGGAGAAGGATGGGCATTTTATCTTCTGGGTCTTCTTTTTTTATTTTCTTGCAGTACTAGGGTGTTGAACTCGAGGCCTCACTGAACTGCACCTCCGGCCTCTTTATTTTTCATTTTGAGACAGGGTCTCACTAAGTTGTACAGGCTACCTTTGGCCTCAGACTTGGGATCCTCCTGACGCAGCCTCCCTAATCACTGAGATTACAGCCCTGTGCCCTAGTTCTTGACTTCTTGCGATCTTCTGAAAGGTTTCCTAACTTATGCAAAGTAATGTTTTTTTTTCTTCATATACAGATAAAATAGTGAATAATCTGTGAATTTATTTACTAACATAGAAATTCCATAGAACTGAAATGATTTATTTTGGATACAATGTCTCGTTAGTTTACCTAACCCAGAAATGAATGTTGTGTAGAGCAAGCAAAGAATGTTGTAAGAATTTAATATTTAAGAATTCTTTTTTCCTTTCCAACATATATATTTTGTGTTTTAGCCACTTTGGAGATTTGTTAATGATACTAAAGACAACAGAATGTTAGTTTATAAATCTGAAGATATCAAGAATGTTTCACGTTTACAGTCTCCAAAAGTGTGTGGTTATTTAAAAGTGGATAATGAAGAATTGCTTCCAAAAGGGCTCATAGACAGACAGCCACCTGAAGGTAAGACCTAAAAATTATATTACAAATAAGAAATAATCACATTGGAACTGTGTCCAGTAGAAGTGTTTGTTAATTGATATAAAAAGAAAATAATTGATTATCAAGTAAATACAGTATTTGGTTTGAAAATAGACTTTTGTTCCAGAAATTCTTAAGTTAATTCTTTTTCTGTAATATTTGAAAGCATTAGAAAGTGATGATCTTAGGGGCTGTGTGGTGGTGCACACCTGCAATGCCCACCTTCAGGAGGCTGAGGCAGAAGGATCAACACAGGTTTGAGACCAGGCTGGTCTACTTAGCAAAGTCCAGGCTAGACCGGGCTATACAGTAAGTTTGGGTCTCAAAATAAGACAAAACAAAACACCAAGAAACAAAACCCACACACAAAAAAAGAACTCCAGGAAAATTCTTTATGTCAAAATATTATTTTTGAAAACAGTGTTTAGAGCTTATCAGAAATTAGTTGTGTAATAAGAGAGATATATACTATTTAGAATGCAAGAAGAGAATCAGTCTTGAGACAGATATTTGGGGTCATTTAAAAAATATAACTATTTTTGAGAGATATTCTGTCCTCATTATTTTAAAGAGAAAGGGTTAGCCAGACGCTGTGGCATAAGCCTTTAATCCCAGTGACTAGGGAGCCTGAGGCAGGATGATTACAGATTCAAACCCAGAGACAGCCTACTCAACTTAGCAAGGCCTTATCTCAAAATTAAAAATAAAAAAGAGATGGGGGCTGTAACTCAGTGGTAGAGCATGTGCCTAGCATGTATGAGGCCCAGGGGGGTTCAACTCCTACTACAAAAAAAAAAAAAAAGAAAAAAGAAAGAATAAAGAAAAAAGGAAGAAAGAGAGAAGGAAAGAGGATCTTGCCCTATTCCCCAGGCTGGCCTTGATCTACTAGGCTCAAGCGATCCTGCCTCCTCAGCCTCCTGAGGACCCACGACTACCGGTGTCTGCTGCCATATGTGGCTTACTGTCTTCATTTTTTAAGATTTTAGAATATTACTAGCAATTTGTTGTTAGGTGCCGTCAAGTCGGTATCCGACTCATAGCGACCCTCTGTACCACAGGGGAAACACTATTGTCAGTGCTTCTCTGCTGTTCATAGGGTTTTCAATGGCAGATTGATTTTTGGGAGGGGGTTGCCAGGTCCTTCTCCCAAGCCTACAGCTTCTGGTGTTCCCAGGCGGTCTCCCATCCAGGTACTAACCA